>JAOSBN010000178.1:10899124-10937233 GCA_027563595.1 Erythroxylum suave | reverse complement strand
ATCTGCTTATTTCATATCTCTCTAGAACTTGTTTCAATTCTTAATCAAAGCTTTATGAACTAGAATTTTGTTAACATCAAAAAGGGCGAGATTGTTATGTCAAGAAGGCTTCACTTCTTCTATTGATTTTGCTGAAAGTCAAATAATAATAATAATAATAGAAGTGTGTGAATTGTTTTGATGTGTTTATTAAGTGTGTAGATACACATTCATAAGACGATGCATAATTGTAAGACGATGTGAGGACATAAGACGATGCACAGTTTTAAGACGATGCGAAGCCATAAGACGATGCACAGTCCTAAGACGATACAAAGCCATAAAATGATGTGCAAATATTAGACGATGTGAAATCATAAGACGATGCGCCAGACATAAGATGATGCAAAGTCATAAGATGATGCGAAGATAAAAGACGAAGCATACAAATCAAATCAAGATCATATAATCTATAAGACAGTTAGTTAGCTGGAGGTGTTTACAGGACTTAACTAATAACAAATCTCTAAAGATTCTACAAGCGGCTCTTTTTCAAGAATTGGCGAATTAGACTATAAATATCAGTCTAGTCCTAGACAAAACAACTTTTTTTTTATCATTTACTGTATAAAAATGTCCTGAGTGAAATGAAGAAAGACAGAGATCAAGAACACCTATAGTGTGAGCTTAGAAAAGCTCAAACAATATCTTTTCTACTGAAAGGAAGGCTAGAGCTTGAAGAGGCTAAGATGGCAGATAAAGAATAGTTTGTGGAAGATACTTAAAGAGCCTCTGAGACAGAAGAAATAATTCTTGTGAAATTGAAGAAATATTGAAATCTCAGATAAACTTTGAAGATTGGACGTAGCCTAAAGATTAAGGGTGAACAAGTATAAACAACGTTGTCATATTCTCTAACCCTTATCTCTTTAATTTCTGTAATTAGAAGAAAAAGAAACTATTTTATCTGTTGCATTACTCAAACATATTAAGTGTGCTGTTTTGTAATTGTCTAAGTTTTCAAGAAAATCAAGAAGATTATAAAGATAACTGTCTTAAACGATTTTACACAATTCAACCCCCCTTTCTTGTGTACTTTACATGTTATAAGTGATTTCTATGTTAACAAGTGAATTACTTCATGGTGAAGGGGTGTTAAAAGTGTATGACATGAGTTAATTATGGTGGTTCCACTAAATAGATATCAATAATTTAGCCATAACTTGACCTGTAGATATCTAAATGGGGTAATTTTAATTTTAATTTTAGATTAAACTGCATACATATTCCCACAATTTTTGTGAAGGAATAGAATTTTATTTCAATCATTAAGGGTTTTGAAATTTGGCTTTAGGTTGAGTTTTGTTATTGTCACTGTTTGAGAATAGTCTGTAGTATTTTGGGTATAACTCTAAGAATAATTAACCAAATTGTATTAACTTTAGTTCATTAGAAACTTAAAAGAGGAACATTTATCAAGAAGAACATATTGCCTAGAACCCTTAGTTTCTATGTCTGAATAGCCTCACAAAATAGACTAAAAACCTATTCTAAGGAAATTTGGAAAAAGTGTAGGAAAAGGATAGTCCAGGATTGCAGCACCTATGACACGATCATGGACGGATGCAGTAGCTTTTGTCACCACGATCGTGGCAGGGTTTTTACATGGCAAATACTGATTTATGCAATTGTTTAACCATATGATGACAAGTCTCTCTAATATGCTATACTTGGATATAATTAAGGCTTGAAAATGATCCTAGATAATGCTAGATTAATTAAGTAAAAGTTAATTTAGTTATGGATTGTTAATTGAGGTAATAATTTATAGAATGTGTGATTATTTAATAATGTGTCTAATGATAAAATGTATGGTATGTTCAAGATGAATATGTTCATAAGAATACCAATGTGTTTCAAGGGTTTTATATGATGTGAATTGGATATGGAGGTTTGTAAATTGACAATTTGTATGAATTTATGTAATATGTAATGACTTAATATGCCATTAATATATTGATGTAAATGCTTATGTTTATAAGGCATATTGTGTTTGATCCAAAAGGAGTGAATATGTTCAATTTGAGAAAAATGTAATAAAGACATATGATATATAATACATTATTTGCTTGTGATTTTGAAATCTAAAATGAATTGTTTTTAAACTGTTGAGTCCTATTCTTGGCTAAATAAGCATGCCTAAAATGGTCTATAGCTACTTCTGTGACACTAAGGTTTCTTATAATATTGGGACTTCAGTGTCCCTTTATATTAACACTTTGTGTCCCCTAAAAATGGTACTTCGGTGTCTTCTATAATTTAGACATAAGTCTCTTATATTTTGTGATACCAATCATAGGTATCTTTTGTTCTGGTTCTGTTACTTACTTCTGTAGAAAGGATTAGCAGGCTAACCTAGCTTGTATTCTGATACATGTTCCGATCATGTTATAGACAAGTTTTGATCTAAAATAAGATAAATTCTAATCTGATACAAGATGAATTTTGATCTGTTTTGGCACAATTATAATTAGTTTTGAGACTTGTGCTATCTGTTATGAAGCAATGACATCTTTTCTAATATTTATATGTTTTGTTCCATATTGATGAATCATAAACTGTTTTGAGACATGTAATGTTTGGGTCACTTTTGAATATGAATAACTAAAGACTGCTTATGATACGATTTGATTATGAACATGTGAATGTTAAACGAATATTAGAAACAATTGCCATTATGTAACTTGTTTATCCCGCACTGAGCTATATGCTTAACATGGTGGTTTTGCCTTTGTGTAGGTTCTGATAAGAAGATTTAAGGACTAGGAAAAATACAGATGCAGTGGCCAAGGAGAATGTGTCCTATTTTATACGTTGATTTGTTTAAGTTTTTTTGTTGTATTAAATGTAATGAGACATATTGTATTTTGATGTAAATGGTTTGTAATAACTTTAATACAAGTTGGCTTTTGAAGTTATGGCATGTATTATGATAAGCACTGTATGTAAGATATGTTCTGTTAATAAAATAACATCTAATGATATTTAATGTATGTTTGTTTGAGTTTTTTGATATTCTTTGAAATGTATGGTATGTTTTATTTATGTTATTTGTGGCTTTTGCATATCCTTCTAGGGGGTATATGGGTGTTACATCATTTGGTATCAAAGTATGGTTTAGGCGATTCTAGTTTAGTTAATGGTAAACTATAACTTATACTTGGATATAAGGGTTATGTTTGGCCTAAATTGTCCCATGTTTTAGTTCTATATTTGATTATGGAAAGATCTCTTGAAGCCATTGATGAGATTGTGAAGAGAAATAATCTTGCAAAATTCTTCCAACTATATCGGGACCCTTTAAGGTCAATTGAGGTGAAGTTGGAGTGTCACCTCCACCACCTTTAGCTCAGGGGGAGGCTTTGGTTAATCTATTGCATAACATTATGAAGTTATTTCATTGTATGACCGCTCCAAAAGCTTTGATTGATTAGTTGCGAAAGTATGGAGCTGACGAAATTATTAGAACATTTCTAGAGGAGTTTTAAAAGACGAAATTCTAATTTTGAAAAAGTGAAGAGGGTGATAGATGAAATTAGTTGCCCACTTGAACGGACGATGCATTGTACTATCTCTCTTCTTCAAGGACTAGCCTATGTAAGGTGGAAGTCTGTTATGAGAAACCATTAGTTACTGAAGCTCTAACTTGGGATTTCTTTTCCCAAGAGTTTAAAGTCAAGTATTTGTCAGAAACCTACAGAAAGGAGAAGTGGAAATAGTTTTTGAACCCGAAACAGAAAAACCTGTATGTTGCTGAGTACGATAGGGAATTTAATCGATTGAGCAAGTATACACCTAGAACTATACTTACAGAGGAGTTCTAGTTCATCAGTTTGAAAATGGTTTAAATGATTCAATCAAACAGCATCTGGCAGCAATTACTCCCTTGCAACAAGTGAGTTACCATCAGCTAGTATTGGCTGCTATAAAGATAAAGAAGCAAGAGATGGTTAGGAGAGAATGGAGTGAGCGAAGAGGTTTTATTATAGGAGGTCAATCCTCGGGTAAGAGAAGTTGTAAAGATGCTTTCGCTGCTTAAGAATTTACTCATAGATCTGTAGCTAGGAGAAGACGACAAGACCTTCTTTTATCGGCTTCTTTTATGGGTGGAGGTTCTGGTATTCCATAATGCCCTCATTACTTTAATCATCATTAGGGTACCTGTTGGAGAGCTATGAATGCATGTTATCGAAGTGGTAGCACTGAGCACTATGCCTTTAGGCAACTGAAGCCTCACAAGCAAAGCTACCCTATATATGATCTTGAACTTGCAGTGGTAGTATTTGCTTTGAAAATATGGCGACATTACTTATATGAGAAATGTGTAGGATTTTTACTGATTATAAAATTTTGAAGTATCAGCTTATTTAAAAGGAACTTAATATAAGACAATGAAGTTAGTTGGAATTGTTTAAAGATTATGATTGCATTGTGGATTACCATTCGGGTAAGGCTAATATTATGGATGATGCCTTGATTCAAAAGACTATTTCAGCATTATTAGTGCAATAGGATGAAAGATGAGTTATATCTAATAAGGCTTTAATAGCTCAATTAAAAGCTAGTTCTACTTTGAAGCAAGAAATTTGTGATGCATAGAAAGTTGATGATAAGTGGCAACAACTTATTTTGGAAACTTAGGAAAGTAAACAACCAGATTTTTTTTGTGAAAGGAAATGGTGATCGATATTATGAAGATCGATTATGTGTGCTAGGTAATGATGAATTGAAGAGAAAGCTACTATTGGAGGCCTATAATATTGTCTTTACAATGCATCCCAGTGGAAATAAGATGTATCAAGATCTATGGTAGCATTACTGGTGGTCAGGTATGAAATGTGATGTAGTGGATTATGTATCTAAATGTTTGACATGTCATTAGGTTAAAGCTGAGCACCAAGTTCGACCTGGTTTATTACATCTTATTTTTATTCCTCAACGGAAATGGGATAACATTACCACGGATTTTATTACTGAACTTCCTTTCACTCAAAGGAAGCTTGATGTTTTATATGTGATTGTTGATAAGTTCTCACTTTGAGGTAATCTCTTACTTTAATGATCTTCAGCATGCCTATATAGAATTATTAGAAGATTCACATGATATTCTAAATCAATATAGATTGTTGAAAAAGAAATTTGTTAAAAATTCTAAGAACACAAAACACTTAGAAGAAGAAAAATATTTTCCTTAAGAAACAAGTAGACGATATGAAAAGAAAGTAACTGTAGATAGATTTGAGGAGATTAATTAGTTAAAACAAAGGATTAATATTCTTTTAGCAGATTTATCAACATTTACAGAAAGTATAAAGAGGATGAATGATATGATTGGAAGTTATAGGCATCCAAATGATAAAAGTGGTTTAGGCTTTTATGGTAGAAATACTATTCATAATAGTAATGTTCTTCATAATAGGAATTTTGTTCCTAATAGAAAAAAAGAAACAGTATTCTATTATTATTCTAAGAATAATTATATGACTAACCATAAATGACCCAAGAAAATATTGGTACCTAAGAAAAATATAATATATACTGCAGATCTCCTTACTTGGAAGAAGCAACCACCATCAATGGTACTTAGATAGTGGCTGCTCGTGACACATAACAGGCCGAAGGCCTATGTTCCTAGACCTCCAACATAAGCTAGGAGGATCAGTAACTTTTGGAGACAACCAGCAGGACAAAATAATTAGGATTGGTAAAATTGGTAAAGGTTCTTTTTTGTCTATTGATATTGTTCTGCTAGTTGATGCTTTAAAGCATAATATAATCGTTATAAGTCAATTTTGTGATTCTAGTTCTGAAGTATCCTTTAATCAAAATTCTTGTTTAGTTAAAAGAAGGACGGGTCCATATTCTTTTCTTTCAAGAGATGAAACAATCTCTATAAAATTAACTTAGATGATTTGAAAAGTCAAAATATTTCATGTCTTATATCAAAAAAGGATGAAAAATGGATTTGGCACAAAAAGCTAGGTTATGTTAGTTTTAAACACATTTTCAAATTAGTTAGACATGATTCGATGAGAGGTTTACCAAAGATAAGTTTTAACAAAGATTTCTTTTTATGAGAGTTGTCAGAAAGGAAAACAAGTTAAAACATCTTTTTCGTCCAAGAATATTGTAACTTCGTTTAGACCTCTACAACTATTACATATAGATTGGCTTGGACCAACTAGAAAAGTAAGTCTTGGTGGAAAGAAGTATGGTCTTGTAATTGTTAATGACTTTACTAGATTTTGTTGGATATTGTTTTTATCTCATAAAGATGAATCTCTTAAATGCTTTAAAGTTTTACCTAAAAAGTTACAAAATGAAAAAGGAATTTCTATTGCTGGAATTAGGAGTAATCATAGTGGAGAATTTGAAAATGAAAAATTCAAAATGTATTGTGAAGAGAATGGAAATTTCCATAATTTCTTTACTCCTAGATTCTAAAATCAATTTAGGAAATTTTCTAGGTTATTTTATTAGCTCTAAAGCTTATAGAGTTTATAATATTGTTTCTAAATCTGTTGAAAAATCTATCCATGTAAAGTTTGATGACGATTCTCATCTAGATAAGAGAGACGATTTTGATGGTGAAACTTTATCTGTTCCTTTAGTTAGTAACCCAGACGATTCACCATCAGACGATCCATCTGATAAAGTAGCAGATATTTATGAAAATATTAGTTTTAGAAATGATTGGAGATGTAAGTCATCTCACCTAGAAAGCATGATTATAGGAGAAACATCAGAAGAAGTGAGAACTAGATCTAAGTTTAGGAGAGAGGCCAATGTAGCTTTTGTTTCTGAATCAGAACCTAACAAAATTGATGAAGCTCTTCAAAATGAAGCTTGGATTTTAGCTATGCAAGAGGAGTTAAATCAGTTTACTAGGAATAAAGTCTGGTCTCTAGTCCCTAAACCATCCAATAAATCTATCATAGGAACTAGATGGGTAATCAAGAATAAACTAGGTGAATAAGGAAAATTATCCTATAATAAAGCTAGATTAGTAGCTTAAGGCTATAATCAACAAGAAGGAATAGACTATAATGAAACATATGCTTCTATAGCTAGATTAGGAGCTATTAGGATCTTACTTGCATATGTTGTTTTTCATGTTATAAAACTATTTCAAATAGATGTGAAAAGTGCTTTTTTGAATGGTTTATAGATGAAGTAGTTTCTACAAAACAACCCCTAGTTTTGAAGACATTGATAAACTAGATCATACGTATAAACTTCATAAAGCTTTGTATGGATTGAAACAAGCACCTCATGCATGGTATGATTATCATAGTTCATTTTTATTAAAAATGACTTTATTAGAGGTCATAGTTCATTTTTGATTAAAAATGACTTTATTAGAGGCCAAGTTGATAAAACTTTATTTAGGAAAAGTATTAAAAATGATTTTAATGTTATGCAAATATATGAAGACGATATCATTTTTGTTGTAACTTCTAAAATGTTATGTTCAAGTTTTGAGATTCTTATGAAAAGTGAATTTGAAATGACTATGATGGGTGAAATAAAGTTCATTCTTGGTTTACATATTAAACAAACTGATGAAAAGATTTTTATTCATAAAAAAAAGTATATAAAGGAACTTTTACATAAAGATAAGATGGAAAATGTTAAACCAATGTCAATTCCTATGCATCCTTCGACCGTCTTATCTAAGGATGAAGCTGGTAAGAAGATTGATCAAACTCTCTTGAGAGGAATTATTGGTTCTTTTCTTTACCTAACTGCAAGCAGACCTGATATAATGTTTAATGTTTATTTGTGTGCAAGATTTCAAGCAGATCCTCGAGAATCTCATTATATTGCTGTTAAAAGAATATTTAGATACTTGGTAGGTTCTACTGATCTTTGCTTAATGTATGAGGAAGGTAAAGACTTCAGGTTAATTGGCTACTATGATGCTAATTATGTTGGAGATAGGATGGATAGAAAGAATACAAGTGGAGGTTGTCACTTTCTTGGTCATTATCTAATTTCTTTGTCAAGCAAGTGGCAAAGTTCAATTACTCTATCTACTGCAGACGTTGAATATATGTCAGCTGCAAGTTGTTGTTCATAAGTGTTATGGATAAAGTATCAGTTAGAAGATTATTTTGTCCAAAAAGATCAAATTCCAATCTTCTGTGATAGCACAAGTGCTATCAATCTCTCAAAGAATCTAATACAACACTCAAAGGCAAAGCATATTGAAGTTAGACATCATTTTATAAGAGACTATGTACAGAGAGGGATCATAATTCTACAATTTGTTGAGACAAATCAACAATGGGAAGATATCTTCACCAAACCTTAAGTGAAGACAGATTCAAGGAAATCAGACGAAATCTAAACATGGTATTTTTAAATGACCATTCATTTGAAACTCCATGACCTAGACGATACGTCCTAATGTAGCGGAAAAGTCGTAAGTTTTCATAAGGAATAGTAATGGTAACTTTCACTCGGTAGTATCAATTTTATGATTACCTATGGATTAGTCATAGACGTTACAAATGGTAACTTTTTAAGAGTGTTTATAAAAAAATCTCTCAAAATCTGCAACAATCAAAAGATTTCTATATACTAACCTCGCTTCCTTAAGTGAAATACATTTCTGTGTTTAGTGTTTATTCGTTATAGATTAGAGAAATGACAAAATCTCTTATCTATAGGAGACTCGTCAACTTCATTTCTCTAAAGGAAAATCGAATGGATATCAAACTTGAGATCAAAGCAGTTGGATGGGAAAATTTCTTCAATATCCGAGAACTAATGTATCCAAATGAATTATATGAGTTCTGGAAGAATGAATAGATGGTAGATAACACCTTGGTATCAGTGGTAGATAGGTTTTTGGTGATTGTCACATAAGATTCTATTGTGAGAGATATTGAGTGTCCAAATGAAGGGGCAAAACTATTTAACAATACAAAGTGGATTGCTCGATGTCACATAAATAAAGACAACATCAATTGACAACTCTATGGATAGTGTAATCTAGTAGTCAAGAAGTCTTCAAACCTAATTCTGAAGGCTAGGGTTCTTCATTCAATTCTTCTTCACTATATTCTACTAAGACTAGGATCAAAGGATTTTATGACATAGAATGATGAAGATTGTCTATTTCATCTACTCACAGACCAACCTATTAGTCTTCCATTTTTTACTCTAAGCTACATGATAAAGGCTAAGGAGGCCTATCATCTGAAGAGTGGTTCGTTACTTTATAGTATGCTATTGACAAGATTCTTCAAAAAATATGGCATCCTAATTAATAGAGGAAATAGAGTAAAGCTGAATATTAAGAGTGTTATCAATGCCTCTACTATTTGCAAAATGGGGATCAAGATTAAAGCTAAAACGGATAAAGATTTCACACCGAAAGCACAGTCTAAAGGGGAGCTTTCAATCAGATGAAGCAGGAAAGAAGATGTTTCATCTAGAATGCAAGCAAAACCTCAATCATCCAGAAGAATGTTAGCAGAGTTAAAGGTTGGAGAATCATCTTATAAGTCAATACAAGTAAACAAGATTCCTGAAAGGAAGGAAAGTGCAAAGGTTCAACAACCAAATCACAGAGTTTCTTTAAAGAGGAAGGGTGAGACGCTCCAATAAAAAAGAACTGAGAAGTCAAGAAGGTCACCAAGATTAATGACCTTATGACAATAAGAACAAAAAAAACAAAAAACTTTAATTCTTGGTTAAGTTTCTGAAAGTGAAAAGGAGTAGCAACAATAACAACAGTGGCCTACCAAAGCAATTGTCTCTATCCCTTATAGTCAATCAAAACAACCGTCTGGAGAGAAAGAGATAAAAAGGAAGTTAGTATTTTAGTAGAAGAAGTCTCTACAACAACTCTCTTCCAAGCCAGCGGAAGAACCAAAGAAGACAAAACCGATTTAGGAAAAGAATGTTTCATCGTCTAATGTTCAACAAAAGACATAGACTATTGGAAAGTAGTAAGTAACTTACAATCCTCCTCAACCAATGAAGAAAGAATATTTGAAGATGAAGATTATAGAAAAATGAATACCTGATCATAACAGACGTTCAGTTATCACCAGAGAACCTCCTATATAGAATGTTAAGGTTCAAGTTGAACCTATAATAGTAAATGATCACACGATACATATTCTAAGCCCTTAAGAGAGAAGGTTGTATGGTATTCTGCGAGATGAAAAGGCAGAACCATATCCATGAAAGATGAAGAAATATCCTTACATCTTATACCCAGTGATAATCAGAACAACAATCAAGATTGTATCAGACGTATAACCTAGACATCCAACACTGGTAGACAGTAAAGACAAAGGAAAGAAGAAGAAATTTCCTTAGAAATAAGAAGATGACCTCACAGAAGAAGAAATTCATGTGGCAATGAAGAATATAGACAATGTATGTCGTGCAACTCAACTTGTAGGTGTCTATATTTCACATCACATATCAAGGCCATCAGGAAGTAACTTTGGCGCATCAACCACAGATGAAAATTTCAAGCTCGTTGGGACAATATCAGAAGGAAGGTAAAAAAGTATTACAATTAAAGGTATCAATTTCTACTTAGAAACCTTTATGCATTTACTTATTCATTTTAAAGATATCCTACACCTTCTAGGAAAACCAATTTTCAAACTACCCAAACCTGATGATATTGACTTCCCTCACTAAACACAACCTTTCCAATTACCCTCCATCAAAATAATTGAGTTAGAAGATTCAATTAGGAAACCGTCTGTCTCTGAGTATCTTCATCCACTAAGTGAAAAGCTATAAGATTCTACCATTAATTCAGAGATTTTGAAGAATTTCATTGAATGGATCGAAGCTAGTCTAAAGCAGAAGGAAGTTCAAGAAGCCTTAGCTAAACATATTGAAGAAATTGATGCTAAGGTTCATGAACTAAATGACTCAGTGGGTGATCTTCACAAGGAAGTAGTACTTCTACTTGTGATTATAAAAGAAAACCTCAAGTCGATCTGCACTGATATTCAACATATGTTCGCTGAAAACTTAAAGCTTCTAAAATGACAATTTTTTAATTAATAACGAATAGGGGGAGAATAGTAGAAAGGAGAGGAGAATTAGTATTAGAAATTTATTGTTTTATATGTGCATTGTATATCTTGCGTTAGTCGTCTAACTAAATAAATTATTTTTCTAAAAATTATTCGTCTGAATATTATCATTACTTGTTTGAATATCTTTTTTATCTTCTAATATTATGATTATTTGTTATCATTAAAAAGGGAGAGATTGGTAAGTCAAGAAGACTTCATTTTTTCTATTGATTTTGATGAAAGTCAAATAATAATAATAAAAGAAGTGTGTAAACTATTTTGATAATTTTGTTAAGTGCACAGATAAATATGAGTAGCACAAGTCATCAAATCAAGACGATATTCAAGAGCTCACTAAGACAAAATGTAAGACGGGCCAGATAAAGTGACTAATACGAAGTTACATGTCTAAGAAGAAGTTATACGATGAAGCGAAGTCATAAGATGAAGCAAAGTCACAAGATGAAGCAAAGACATAAGACGATGCGAAGACATAAGACGAAGCAAAGACATAAGACAAAGCATACAAATCAAATCAAGACGACATAATTAAAGAATAATCTACAACATCAGTTAGTTAGTTAGTTGGAGCTGATTACAAGACTCAACTAATAACTTATCTTTGAAGATTTTACAAGCAGTTTTCTCAAGACGACCATTGGCAAATTAGACTATAAATATCAATTGTAGTCATAGACAAAACAACTTTTTACTTACTTTTACTTACACGAAATAATTCTTTGATCAAGTAAGTATACTATAAAAAATATCTTGAGTTAAAAGAAGGAAGAAGAGAGATCAAGAACACTTATAACGTAAGTGTAGAAAGCCCAAACAATATCTTTTCAAGTAAAAGGAAGGCTAAAGTCTGAAGAGGCTAAGATAATAGATAAAAAATATTTTGTGAAAAAGACCTAAAGAGGCTCTAGGAGACTAGAAATAATATTTATAAAGTTGCAAGAGATAGTGAAATCTTAGATAAATTTTGAGAACTGGGCGTAGCTTAAAGGTTAAGGGTGAACCAATATAAATTGCTGTGTCATATTCTCTAACCCTTATCTCTTTAATTTCTTGTTGTTAGAAGAATAGATACTACTTCCGCTGTTGCATTACATAAACGAATTAAGGGCGTTGTTTTGTAATCGTCTAAGTTTTTCAAGAGAATCAAGAAGATTATGAAGATTACTATCTTAGACGATTTAGCACAATTCAACCCCCCTTCTTGTGTATTTTACATATTATACATGATTCCTGATTTTTGATTTCAAATTGACAAAATTCAATTCTATAAAATTCCATTGCACATTTTTTACTGAATGGGCTGGGTCATTTGAGCAAAGAGTTCGAAGTTGAAGATCTAAGTCCAAGAAGATTATTTTGGGCCTAAAAGCCTTGCATTTCTTTTCATGTTCTAGGATGGACGATCAAAAGTGGCTTACTAGTTCATGAGAGAATAGATGAATGGATGGAAATAATTTGCGATATTATGTGATTGTATGAAATTTAGAAAATTGTCAACCCTAGGTTTTGCCATGCACTCATTATGTGTGAGATATATAATGAAATAATATAGGATGGATAATAAATTACATCTAGACAAGATGGTATTTATTAAAATTTAAAGCCTAAAAAAATTGAGTAGGAGAGGAAACTCATGTGAGAGCCCACAGTCTCCATATATTGGTCCATTTTATGTGGTAAAGTGTTACTACCCACCAGAGGACATAGATCCTAGATCTTGCATGGTTTGGGTCTCCTAAAGGATAAGTCAACTCATTGGTAGCAAATGTGACGTCCTAGCAAGGCATGATTTGCAAGCACCTTTAGTGGATGAATCAAATGGTTATACACTCAATATAGCTTTTTAAATAACCTGCCCACCATAGCTTTATTGATAAATACATGACCAAATTATGACGCTGCTCAAAACGTTAGGCATGAAGATGCTTGGTAGCCTTTTGAATAGGAGTTCCCTTTTAATAGATAAGATGGCTCACCATCACTTACTCTATTATAGATAAGAAAAATAACTGTCGCATAAAGATTTAATTGTTTTCAAGTTTTGTTAAATCTATCATCATGCATACACACATCATGATTATATACAAAGTTTCAATATTGTTAACTAGTTTACTTACTCTTTAATAATTTGTATTTTTAGACATAATCATCACATAATGAATCCATTTACTTTACTTTTGACAAATAACAAATTGGAAAACAGAGAGAATTTTAATGAATGGAGACGTAACCTAGACATTGTTCTTCAATATAAAAGGATTTCATGGGAAAGATGACCAAGGCCCTATTTCCTTCTAAAGGAATCAAATCTGAATCTACATTGGACCTGGTACATATAGATGTGTGTGGGCCTATGAACGTTCAAGCTAGAGGAGGTTATGAATACTTCATAACCTTTACAGATCCTTTGAAAAGTTTAAAGAATTCAAAGTTGAAGCTGAGAAGTAGCTAGGTAAGCCATTAAAACAACTTGGATCAGATTAAGGTGGTATTTATTTGAAGAGTTCCAAAAATTTCTAATTAATAATGGAATCATTTCCAACTTGTCAGCTCCTTGAACACCTCAATAGAATGGTGTAGCTGAGAGGAGGAATAGCACTCTATTGGAAATGGTAAGATCGATGATGTCCTATGCTAGCCTTCTAGAATTGTTCTGGGGATGTGCCATATAAATGACAACATATCTTCTCAACTTTACTCCATCCATATCAGTGCCTAAAACACCTAGGGAGTTGTGGACTGATCGAGTGCCTTCATTGTGGCACTTGAGGACTTGGGGCTGCCCAGCATATGTTTTAAGGCTTAAATCCACAAACATAGAATCAAGGTTAGAAGTATGTTTGTCTGTAGGATATCCTATAGGTACTCGAGGGTACTATTTTACAGTCCTCAGGTTAAGAAGGTATTTATGTCCACAAATGCATCCTTCTTAGACCAAGAATTTATGAGAATTCATAATGAAGAAGAGAACTAGTACTAAAGGAGTTAGCTATTTCATCCAAATCAAGAGTTGATATGGATATAGTAGAACATGATGTCGAAATGGATTCAAGAGTTAAATAGGAAGAGCAACCTGAACATCAAGTAATGCCTAGACGTAATGGGAAGGTTGTGAGACATCCAAATAGGTATCTAGGTCTAGGAGAAGGTTTAATTGTCATCTCAGACCAAGAAGAAATCGATCCCATTACGTATACATAGGCTACTAATGATGTTAATGCTAAGAAATGGCTCAAGGCGATGGAATGAAATAGATTCCATGTATGCTAACGAAGTCTGGATCCTTGTAGATGTACCACCAGATATAAAACCATAAGGCGTAAATGGATCTATGAAAGGAAAACAGTATCAAATAGAAAGGTAAAGACCTTTAAAGCTAGATTGGTAGTTGAGGGTTATAAGGAGACTTTTTCTCCAGCTGCCATGCTTAATTCCATCAGGATTCTTTTGGCCATAGCAGCCTTTTACAATTATGAAATATGAGAAATGGATGTCAAGACCGCATTTCTTAATGGAAATCTAGGGGAGACCATTTATGTGGCCCAACGAGAAGATTTTGTTGAGCTAGGTAATGGGCATAAGGTATGCAAGTTGCAAAGGTCCATTTATGGACTTGAGTAAGCATCTAGGTATTGGAACATTAGGTCTGATAAGTCTATCAAAACCTTTGGATTCATATAAACCCTATATGATCCTTGTGTTTATAAAAGAATACAAGAAGGCAAGGATACTTTCCTAATCCTATATGTTAATGACATTCTGGTCATTGGGAATGATGTGGGAATGTTATCTACAGTTAAGGAATCACTGAATAAATAATTTTCAATAAAGGATATGGGAGAGGCTACCTATGTTCTAGGGATCGAACTTATAAGTGATTGTAAGAATAAATAGATAGCTTTACCTCAATTAACCTATATTGAAAATATGATCAATATGTTTTCCATATAAGATCCTAAGAGGGGTTTCACACCTACTAGATATGGAATCAAACTTTCAAAGGAACAAGCACCTAAAACCTAAGAGGAGGTTAACTGCATGCGTACCATTCCATATGCTTTACTAGTTGGAAGTTTAATTTATGAAATGTTTTGTACTAGACCAGATATCTATTACGTGGTGGGACTGGTAAGCAGATTTCAGTCCAATCCAGTAATGGAACATTAGACTGTAGTTAAGTGTATACTTAAGTATCTTCGTAGGAAGAAGAACTCATGCTTGTTTAAGAACTTAATGCTTCATTACTCACGAGGTAGTCTTATTCTGATAAGATATAAAGATTCTGATTTCTAATCAGATGTTGATTTAAGGAAATCAACTTCTGGTTCTATACTTACTTTAGGAGGTAGAGTCGTAGTTTGGAGGAGTGTCAAGCAATCTTGTATTGCTGATTTGACTATGGAGGCTAAGTATGTTACTACTTGTGAAGCAGCAAAGGAAGCAGTCTCGCTCAGCAGGTTCCTAAATGATTTGGAGGTAGCTATAGAAGCAAAAATCCATTACTCTTTATTGTGATAATAGTGGGGTGGTGAAAAATTCTAAAAAACATCAGAACCACAAAGCTTCCAAACACAATGAGTAAAAGTATCATCTCATAAGGAAAATAATACAAAGTGGGGAGGTAAATGTGATAAAGATTCCCACAGAGCAAAACCTTGCTGATCTGTTCACAAAGACATTATCTCAAAAGAGCTTTGAGGGTCACCTAGAAGGAATGGGAATGAGGAATATGTTACGCTTGCTTTAGGGCCAGTGGGAGATTATTGAAGTTATGTAAATATAGTGCCCTAGAAAGAAAGTGTATTTATATGTAACTTAATCTTCTTCCAGTTACAGGTTTGTAATGAAAATATTTATTATTAATAAAACAAAAGAGTTTGGTTTATTTGTATAAGTAGAATATAATTAGTCGTAAGGAACCAAGATTCTTTTATTAATAATATACATATACATAAAGATGTATAGGAAACATGTATATTATTATAATCTAAATTAATTGATTCAAAGTTGAATAATCAAGTTGGTCGTTTGATTATGGCTTAGACTGTAGTGTTGCGATTTATCTCCATGTAAGTAAAGAAGTTTACTTCAAGGCAATGATGAGTTTCATATCATAATAGAAGTCGACTATCGATAATTAAACTATTAAATGAATCAGGAATTACGTATATTTTATTGAATAAAGTAGGTTTTACTTTAATCTTAAAGCATACATTTTAGCATTTGCTTATTATGGACCACAATCTTGATGAGTGGTGAACTCATATATATTTTATTATAATTCTTAATATGATTGGAATAGACTTTTATAGTGTATTAATCCAGCATCTGCATGTTGGAATTATTAATTGAAACATGTATCAGGGAACATTCACTCAAATCAAGAATTTATAATGATATCATCACTTTTACATATTTTATAGAGATTGGTGATTAAACTAGTTCCAGGAGTTTGATGGAATAACTACCCATCAAGTCTTAATACCAACATGAGATCTTGTATGTTAATCATGATATAGAGTAAAATGGGAGATCTAAAAGGAAAAACCAATATAAAGGCCAAAAAGTAATTTTATCCTTTGTTATGCGGATGATTATAACAAGGTTCATAATAAGGTTTGTAATTGGATATGTGTTCTCGTAATATTTAGTAATTCAAGAGGCCAACAAATTATCTTTAATGGGTTGGTTAATAAGCTAGAATTAATTCTAATGACAATAAATTCATTCTGGGCTTATTAGAGCCTGAATTATTTAAGTCCAATAAGATTCCCTACTTGGCTTCAAGAAAGGTTATCAAGCAAAGTAAGAAATATAAATTGAGGTTTTAAAGACCATGGTTGAATGTTGGGCTTGCAATAATTAATGGTTAATTGGAACCCTAAATGATTTTAGAAATGGGCTAGACTTTGGTTTAATTTGATTAATTAAATTAAAGCAAAATTCTTAATGAAATGGAAGGTGAAATTTCATTTTTATTAGGGCTAAATGTGCAGTTGCACATTTAGCATTGAATTGCTAAATAAAGATGATATTTATCATGCTTTATCATCATTAAATGGAGTAATGATCTCACCATTAAATGGTTCAATGGTTGTATTTTAATGATGGCATGTATTGTAACCTTTTAGCATTGATTTTATTAAAGATGAAAGAGGTGCATTTAATGGATCATCTTCTTTCTTTCATCACTAAAAACCAAAATTGACATGTCATTTTAGGTTGTTGGTCTTTTCATATAGCCATCTTAAAATAAATGAGAAGAGTCTCATTTAATGGCTTCTTTATGTTTAATTAAAGAATGAAGTGATGCATTGGATGCTCTCCACTTTTTCTTTCTTTCCATGCATAACCGAAATTGGAAAGGTGTAGGAGAGATGTTCTTGCATTTTTTGGATTCACTCTCCTTTCTTGCATTTATTAGCCGAAATTAGCATCATAATTAACATCCTTATTTAACATCTTAATTAACATCCTAAAGTGAACAAACTGACATAATATCCTAATTAACATCCTTATTTAACTAAAGATAATTAGAACACAAATTTCTCAGGCTAATATCTCTTTATGATATGTGCTTAATTGATTGTATAATTATTCCATAACACTTAGCTATTAATGACTTACAATTGCTGAAAAGATACTCACTTTGACTCATTTGCTGTTTTAGGCATATTTTGGAAGTAAAGGAATTAAAGTGAGTCAAAAGTATTATAATTAAGCTATTTTCCAAAGATTCATATCCACTTGTTTTTATGGAAGAACAAAGAAGAAGATTAGAGAAAGAAAAGACAAGATAAAGCATAAAAGAATGGGATAAAGCATAAAAGAATGAAGGATCAAATTGCTCGTGGCATATTGGAAAAAACTCACGGCTATGCATGTTTTTGTATGGACATAAGGATGCAGGCCAGTGGCCAATCAATTAAGGTATAAAGCATTCAAAGGTATGAATTTAATGGAAACATCATAAAAATTGTGAAAATCAAAGGAGTGGGGTTACACTTGGCATGGTCAAAATGAGCAATAAGGTGGAGGGTGGGAGAATAGGTGATAGTTGAACCAAAATAGAGTGCAGAAGAAGAAAGCAATGTAGGTGTTTCATAGAACAAAACGAAAATAACAGTAAGAATAAAGACAACACAACTGTAGGAGACGAAGAGCAAAATGTCCCAACTGCTGGGATGAAAGAATGACGATGCACTATCATTTTACTCCTTTAATGACTATGTTTAAAGCTAAACTACTTTCATCACATTATAGCCATTGATATAATCATGCAATTCATACTTATGCTACGCATCATGTCAACCTAAATAATGCAATTCATACTTATGCTACGCATCATGTCAACCTAAATAAAAGTTAACAATATTACATGTAAAATTCACACTCATAATAACAATAACATGTAAATCTGCCAACACTTCAACAACTCATTTTCCTCATTGTGCGAAGAAACAACTTCTTATAAAGGAAAATAAAACTTGACAAGAAAAAGAAAAAGAAAAAGAAGAGCTAGAGTATGAAACCCATTATAGTGATTACGGTGGTGACGATATTGGAGATGGGATCTAAGAGCCTTAAGTAGTGAAGAATTTATAGATCCTCTTGATGTCAGGTGTTGTTGTCATTGTGCTTATGCCATTTTTTTTGCTCAAGGTTACACGCGTTAAGTTTTACTAATTATAACTTGGTAATTACCACAAGCGTAAGGGTTATTCACATAGTACCTAAGGTGCTGATCCTACGAGGAAGGGAGCTAGTCCTTAAATCTCCAGGAAACTAAGTTCGCAATTAACCAAATTGAACAACTAATGTAGAAATTAAATTAATCAAGAATCAAATATGACAAATTAAAGCACCAAAATAAGAACAAAATAGCTAACTCTCACAAATAATCTAAAACTCAACCTAGAAATGACCAATTAAGAGAAATGGGGCATTTATTTGAAACTAAGGAAAATCTACCCAGTTATACAATTTCTGACTTAATGGGCCTAGACAGTCCTAGGGTGAATTATTATCTCTCAAGTTATAATCCTTAACCCTAATTGATAAACGCCAATTCAAATTATGGGAATTGCGATCACTCAATCTGTAACTGGTCCAAAACCTAAATTAGTTCTAAATTTGCCTATTGACCTACTGGGAATTTATGCTCATTCTCTCATTACACCACTCTACTGGTTTGATTCAACTCGCTACCTATCGATATACCTAACTCTCTTTAGCCTAAATTGATGATTGTCACCTAGCTTACGATTTTAGTTTGTTGTCAAGTTATAAAGGATCAAAATTGAATCATAATTAAATCAAATAAAACACAATCAGATAAACTTTATTATTCTCAAGAACAAAATGCTTGAAAGTGAGTTTATACAAAAGATAAACACTTAACATCAATAATTCCAATAAGTATTCAAATCTCATACATCAATGAAATCCAAAATACTGTCAGAATGGATCTCGGAGGTCACAACTGTGAGAAACGGCCTATTCTTGGAAGTACATTGTGTCAAACGTATCTCTGTGCCTTACTTCCTTCGTCTCCTTCCTTAATCACTTGATCTCTTTCTAGGATGCTCTCGGATTTTAATAGAATCTCACTTCCTTTGCACAGGTCTCTTGGCTCTCTAATGACTAATAGTGGCTACTATGTAATGTTCTATTTATTCAATGGAAGCCCTACGTCAAACTTGGGGGTCAAAATGGTCTGAAAAATCACTCAAAAATTGAATTTTTGTGTCAGCTCGTCGCAGGGCATGATTGTGGCCCTGTGTGTCACGATCATGGCTGATACTTTAACTTTTTTCTCACGATCATGGCCCAATTTGCATGATTATGCCCTGACTTAACACTTTCTATCATGATCGTGGCTCAATGTCCACAATTGTGCCCTAGCTACTGCTGACTCTTCCTTTTTTGTCATGATCACGGCCATTGTGCACGATCGTGGCCGATGTCCTTTAGCCTAAAACTCTTCAAATCTTCACTATTTTTCTCTATTTGCCCTGCAACACTAGCACACATATCAAGATACCTAAAAACTATAACAATTGAGCTAAAAGATTCAATCTAACCTGCAAAAACACTTAAACACACAAACTAACATAATTGCACCCTAAATGCACAACGAACACTCAAATTCACACTAATCACATAACAAATCACACCCTAAATCATCACCCAAAGCACAATTATCAACATTCCTATACTTAAACGATTGTTTCTCCTAAACCAAACAAAATAACAAACTCATAACATCACAAAACTAGCAATGCAATAATGTGACAATGGATCTAATCTTTGTGAAATAATTTTAATCTTAGACACAATCATTCAAATTATGGCAAATCATTAGCAAAAAAAATATGTGCCTAGGGCTTTGAATTAAATATACAACTAAATCAAGTCCTAAGTGTTAACTTATTTAGCTTTTTCAATTGTACACACACTAATAATTTTCGGTCCCTTAGACATTTTAACTGTTCCTAAATATATTCCAAGAAAATTCAAGCTCATCACAAGTCCAATAAGTTTTTATTTAAACACACTTTTTTATTTTTTTAATTAAACAACGACTTAGTCTTTTACTCAGAGGCAAACATTGGTGATGAATGTCAATCCCATTACTTAGGCAAACATTGGTGATGAATGTCAATCCCATTACTTAACTAAGTCATTTATAAAATAGCTTGGTTGAACCGTCATTATAGCCTTTCTATGCAGAGGCACACATTTTTTATGCTTGCTAATCTGGTTACTCAGCTATTATAATGTTTTTAACTAGCTACTAGCTCTATTCATAACCTGAAGATGAACATAATAGCAATTTATTTAACCAACGATTTTTTTCAATTATTACCTACCTTGTTGCTCTTAGCTATTTATTTCCATAAAAAATACTAGTTAAGCTACTTAAGCTAAAAGACCTCAAATTATGAATGAATGTGACAACCTAGAATGTGCAAAATTTACCCTAAGTCCTAATTAGGCTGTTATTTATCCAAAGGCCCCCTAATTCACTAATTTCGCAGGCTAATGATCATTCAAAACCTAACAGACTATGTCCAAAATTAAAAGAATTTCACTTTATCTAAGCCATTGACACATTGACACATTTTGCACAATGAAAACTAACACTATCATACAATATACAAAAGCCAAATATAAAAGCAGAAACATAGAATCCCTCCCCACACTTGAACAAGACATTGTCCTCAATGTGAGAAGGTTACATAAACTCACCAGGGGGAATAAAACAAAATATATAAAAAACATAAAAAGAAAATATTAGAAAAATGAAAAGAAAAGGTTTAGAATATGAAGCCGTCTATGGTGATGGAGGTGGTGATGGAGATAGTGTTGACCCACTTGGCATTGAGAATGTTTCCCTGTCTTCTAGGTGATTCAAGAGAGCAAAAGAATTAGCAATCCAAACTATTCAAAATTATTCAAAACTTATTTTAGAAATTTAAAAAAACCATTACTACACAACAATTTAAATCTAACTTCTAAACATGCTAATTTAGGGTTATTAGCTTGACCTTGCAACCTTTAAAACTTAGCCCAGATCAATTATGAGTGGCTTGCTTTCATCTTTTTTGCTCAACCTCAATTTTATAGCTTGTAAGTAAGCTACAAATTGAAAAAATTAGAGGGAAAAAATTCATAAAATTATGAAAACTAATTAAGATAAGTAATGTCCTTTTTTTAAGTGAACTGTCCACAAAATAGGGAATAACAAAACCCCCTAAATCTTCTATGGAATCCAACAATTTTCCTAGTAAGAATGTGAGTTGCTTGCTTTCTTCTTTGATCAACTTTGTGTCGTCTACTTCTTCTACTTCACGAACAAAGATTTCCAAATCTCCTTCACACTGGGTGTCTATTGTCATTTGTTCTTCATCCTTTTATTCTTCAGAAGATTTGAACATGTCAATTATTCTAAATGAGTTACTAACCCAAGGATTTTTAAATACATCATTCATGTGGAATGTTTCTTCATCATCATCAATCCAAAGGATAAGGTTCTTTACAGGGACATCTACCCCAGATTTTTCGATGGTCAAATATGGTATATTAAGCACTGGTGAATAACAACGTTCTTTTCTTTGCACACTTTTGTTGTCCCTTAGTCATCAACAAGTTGGGGTTTGACATGGTCTTTCACTGGTTCTTTTAGCTCTACCCCATTCCTAAGTATGATACCGTGGCATGGCTGTATTGAATTTACTTTCATATTGTGCAGACAGTTTTCCACACTTTGCTAACAAAATTCCCTAGAAAGCTAGCCTATTCAAACCTCTAAGTTGTGAATAAAAGATGTATGATCTTCTTTTGCTTGCTTAAACTTCATTTCCATTCCCTTCTGGTTCTCTTCTATATATCTGAGCTTATCCATTATTTTTTCTAACTTGGACTCCCATGAACTAAATTCATTGTATTGAACTTCAGCTAGGTCTTGATGTCTTAAAGGAGTCCTTACATTGTTGGATTAATAAAATTTGGGGTGGTTTTTCCACCACAAAGTGTATGGATTCCAATAAAGGTCATTATTTCCCCAACCATACTAAGACTAATTGTAATTCTAGAAATGTCTTTACTCCCTATAATATATATCTTTCATGATCATTCTTTTTATATTATCTTGGCACTCAACTCCTCAGATGTTTCACTCTAACTCTTAAATGTCTTGATGTGTCCCTACTTTCCACCTCCAACTCTGTCTTTACTTCTCTTTTAGAAAACAAAAGTTAGTGGAAAGGCCTTAGACTAAAGAACTAAATTATTGCCTTCCCCGACAATGGTGCAAAAAACTTCTTCCCTCAAGGTTACATGTGCTAAGTTTTAATAATTATAACCTTAATAATTACTACAAGTGCAAGGGTCATTCATGTAGTACCTAAGGTGTAAATCGCATGAGGAAGGGAACTAGTCCTAAAACCTAAAGGTAGCTAGGTTCAGAATTAACTTAATTGAACAACTAATGTAGAAATTAAATTAATCAAGAATCAAATATGAGAATTAAAGCACCAAAATAATGAACAAAATAGCCAACTCAGACAAATAATCTGAAACTCAACTTAGAAATGAACAATTAAGAGAAATGGTGCATTTATTCAAAACTAAGGAAAATCTACCCAATTATGCAATTTTCGATTTAATGGGCCTAGACGATCCTAGGTTGAATTATACTCTTATGTCGCGTGATAATTCTTAACCCTAATTAATAAGCCCTAATTCAAATTATGGGAATTGCGATATCTTGATTTGCAACTAGTCCAAAACCTAAAGTAGTTCTGAATTTGTCTATTAACCTACTGATAATCTATGCTCGATCTCTCATTACGCGACTTTAGTTATTTGATTCAACTCTCTACCTATTGATTTACCTAACTCTCGTTAACCTAAATCGATGATTTTCAGCTAGCTCATCTTTTTAGTTTGTTGCCAAGTTATGAAGGATTGAAATTGAATCACAATTAAATCAAATAAAACACAATCAAATAAACTTTATTATTCTCAAGTATAAAAAACCCAAAAGTGAGTTTAGAGAAACGATCAACACTTAACATCAATAATTCCAATAAATATTCAAATCTCATAAATCAATGAAATCGAAAATATTGTCAGAATGGATCTCAGAGCTCGGGACTGCGACAAAATTACCTATTTCGGGAAGTACGTTGCGTCGAACGTATCTCCGTGCCTCTCTTCCTTCATCTCCTTCCTCAATCACTTGATCTCTTTCTAGGTCACTTTCAAATTTTTACAGAATCTCACTTTCTTTACATAAGACTCTTTGCTCTCTAATGATTGCTAGTGTCTACTATCTAATGTTCTTTTTATTTTGTGCAAGCCCTAGGTCAAACTTCGGGTCGAAATAGTTCAAAAAATCACTTAAAATTTGACTTTTTGTGTCTGCCTGATGCAAGGCATGATCATGGCCTTGCATGTCATGATCATGGTCGATGCTTTAACCTTTTTGTCATGAACATGGCCCATTGTGCAGGATCATTTCTTAACTTGAAGTTTTCTGTTACGATCGTAGCTCAATATGCGTGATCGTGTCCTAGCTACTGTTGACCCTTCCTTTTCTGTCACAATCATGGCCATTGCACACGATCATGGTCAATGTAACTCTTCAAATCTTCACCGTTCTTCCCTGTTAGCCTTGCAACACTAGCACACACATCATGTTACCTTAAAAATATAACAATTAACCTTAAAGAATCAAACTAACCCACAAAAACACCTAAACACACAAACCAACATAATTACACCCTAAATGTATAATCAACACTCAAATTCACACTAATTACGTAAGAAATCACACCCTAAAACATCATGTAAAACACAATGTCTATCATATCTTCTTCAATATTTTGATGTTATCTGAAACCATATTAAGCATCTCGTAGTAGCCTATCTCTCAAATTGATAAAGGATTTTAAGTATTAAAGTACTAAGTCACATGAGTGGCCTCATATAGACTGAATTGGTACATTTATGACATGATTGAGGACTATATTCAAATGCATAATATTAGCATACACATATGAATTATGAGTTAGAAAATTTGTACTCAATTGACTATTCCAGTGTATGAAATTAAAATGAAAGTGATATGAATGTGGATTTCCAATGTCTTGTACTTTAGTTTACTAATGACAAGAATTGATGGATTATAATTAGTAATTCTAATTGTTACAACTAAGAGATTGATGAATTAATATGTGCATCTAGTTTAGGAAAAATGTCAACTGGTAAGACAAGTTAACATGTGGAAAATTAGAATGATTAGACCTATGAAATAAATGACAAATGGCAATTGAATTGAGTGACAAATGGCTTAAAGATTGAATGAAAAATGTCTTAAAAATTGAGTGAAAAATGGCCTAAGATCTTGGTGAAATTTGGTAGGATAAGTTGAGGATAAGTTGTTGGCATGCAAACATAACAATTGCCATTGTATCACATAGACACCTTGCACTTAATAATGTAAACTAATGCAGAAACTTCTCCTTCATTGTTTCTACTGTAATTCATCCCTCTCACCACCGCTAACTCACTTCCTCCTTACAGCTTTAAACTTCTGCTTAAGTTCTGTCCATTATCGCCTTGTATTTGAGATGATGTTGCATGCATGGTAGGCTAGGTTATCTTGATAATTGAGGAGACAATTGAGCTAATAAAGTAAATGAAAAACTAGTTGCTTGTGATATATATTATTAGTACTTATTAATGACTGAATTAGGGATGGATTGATTTTGATATTGGTGTACATGAGTGATGGGACAATGATACATAAATGGCAGTTTTTGTTCTCTTTAGCATGCATGCAAAACAATAGTTTATGAGCTTTTAAATAAATGATTTTAAGCTAGAATTTGAGATAAAATTGATAAGAAGTTAAGGTATAATTAATGGACTGTTATGAAGGTGTTTTGAATCTGGTATAAAGGTGTTTTAAATTTAGAAAATTAGGGACATAAGGGTAAATGTAAGAAGTGATTGTTTAGGATATAAATGAACAGAATTTAGAGAGCCTAAATGTAGCCAAAATGGAAGCTTTATTCATATGAATTGAGGTAGCTTTTAAGGACATGTAATCAAGAAAAAAAATGCAAGTGTTTGTTTTGCTTTAAAGTGAAATTTCATGGAGAATTGAGGGAAACTGGATAGTGCATGTTTGGCGCACTCAACCCACGATCATAGGAAGGTCCTCCACGATTATGGGCAATGCTTTGAAATGAAAAACCTCTATTTTCTGTAATTATTGAACCACATAAGAATAAGTCACTTTATATTCGTGCATTTGGACTTGATTAAGGCTTGAAATGAACCTAAATTGATGTTTGATTCATTAGTTAAGGGTTCAATAAGTTTAGGTTGTTAATTGATGTCATAACTTAGGGAATGGATTGTTTTGATATAAATGCGTTGAAATTTAGAAATTATAAGTTGATAAATGAATTAAGATGTTCTTTTGAATGCAAATATGATTCAAGGTTATGAGTAATGTGTATTAGATATAAATGAATGAAAATTGGGGAACATGAGGCAATTGTGGGTGAGAATTAGATAATTATATGAACTTATATGATTAATGAATAATTGAAGCTTACTTAAGGTATAATCCTAATTGCAAAATGGTAGTATACTAGCTATAAAGTTTAAATGATTTGAAAGCGTATAAGTACAGTTAAGGTCTTTTTATATTAATACATACCCAGAAGTTCAATTGAGAATACATTGAAACATGATATAAATACATGTGAATGATTGAATAATAATATGATTCACAACTTAATGATGTGTGATTGAATACTCATATGATTGACAACTTAATGATGTGTGAAATATGTGTGTATTGCATGAAGATAGATACACAAGTTGATCATCAACATCCAAACATTACTAAATCATCAAGGCAATAGCTTATCTGGATTGTACTGTAAGTTAACCTAGATGTGTAAACTCAATTATATATCTTTCTGTCAAAACTGTATGGTGAATATGAAATGTGTGAATAATTAAATGTGAAATGTTGGAATAAATATAAAATGTGAGAACAATTGAATGTGAAATGCCAGAATTAATATGAAATGTGTGACCAATTGAATGTGAATTACTAGACTTAGATCCAATGAATTTGATACATGTTACAAAAGCACAGAAGAATGATAGTTAATGAAACATGGAATATGGAATTATGTATCATATTGAAATGCATGATTAGATAAAGTAGTTATGACTGGAGTGACGAAAGTGAAAACGGACTTTAAGCACAGGATTGTGGACAAAGAGCCATAGGTTCAGTTATTAATGAGTGTAGTATCCACAATGAATACAAGACGGAAAATGAAATGAGCTTAATATCCACAACAGATACAGGATGGTAAATAGGAAGTTGATCATAACAAAGAAAAATAAAATGGAGTCATATGTGCGTTTGCATATACATCGTTATATGTATTATATGATTGAATTGAAATGAATTATTGAATTGTTTAAAATACAATTGAACTGTAAATGAGGATTTTTTGTGATATGAAATGTTAGCTTACCTTATACAATATGATAAACTTGATGTACTTGATAATGAGTGATGAAATGTAATGTGATATTCAATATTGGATAATATGTAATACTTGTTGATTTGGGATATAACTTGTCTCTGTATATCTAACTTGAGTGAATACATAGAAGATGGTTCACTCATTGAGTTCGCAAAATCATCAAAATTACAACGTTCATTTTTAGGTTCTGAGAAGATCTAGTTAGACTAATTGAAGTATAGCTACTAAAATTGGACATGAGTCAGTGGTCGTGATCAACTATACCTGTAGATGTCTCTAGTCATTTTGCATTAAGAATAAAATTTCTCACCAATTGTCAAATGTATATGTGAAATCTGAAGTGTAATGACATTTTTTATTTATGATTATGAATAAAATGATTCAAAATGAATGATTAAAATGCTTTTGAAATATGATGCCTCTAATAATGTGGTAATACGTTGGTTTTAACGACATCTTCTCGAAGGTCATAAAAAATCTAAGGGCCAGATTGTATTCATTGATTTTCTTTTTTTGATAGATGCCAGGATTTATATGCCATCCTCATAGAATATATTCTCAAATAATCGTAGATATGTTCAGGCATATGTTTTATGAGAGTGGTACGTTACACACCTTCTCCTATCCTACTGCTTCCTCATCCTCAGTCTCCTTACTAGTTAAGTCTTCAACTTATTGCTAAGGTGGGACTGAGTTGAAACTAGCCTTACCCTATCTTATGCTTCACATGTGTTTTAGAGCTAACATCTTGAAGTTCCATATGTTGGACCTTTTAGATCTCAGCTCTCCTTAGATGATGATGATTAAGAAACTTAGTCATAGTAACAATTAGTCCATCAACATATATACCATAATAGTCAATAATTACAGTAACTAGATAACCCATGTCAAGATTATTGCTTCTCTTTTTAAGTGTAGCAATTATGATACTAAAAATGTGAGCGATTGTGTAAACTTTGATATCATTTTCCCTACACTATTCATCAAACACAATCAATTTAGTATGATAGTTATCATGTGTATCAACAATATTCGATTCCGAGAATTCATCAATTTCACATATAATCTCGTAATACAATTAGTATGGTTAGCCCTACAACCAAAGCCAAAATTCAGTAGGGTTACTCAATTCAAATTGAAGAGAAGTCCAATTCCTTACACACAAAAAAGGTAAAATTAATGAACTTGTCCCATTGAATTTTACTACCCAAATCCTCAAACTTTTCTTTCAACATAAGAGCATCCAAGATATCAAAATCAAAGTACCTAGGTGCACATACATTTTTAAAATGAACATTTATAATTGGGTGACTTCTTTTTTCAAATATATTGAAAAAGTTGCTCTGAATTTTGCCACTATATTTTGTGCACTATGCCCCGATACTTGCACCTTTTCTTTAAGTTGTGAGCATTTAAAGATTTGCTTGATTCTTACTCCCATTTTGAAGTGAAATGTACAAAAGGATCAAAAAATGCAACAAAACACACCAACACTACCAAAAAACGTGAGTGAATAAAATAACACCAAATCTTATGGGAATCACTCCAAAAATTGTAACAAGTTTGTGTAAAATATGAAATATTGGTAAAGAGGAGTAGATTTTGGATGAAAGATGCAAGAGAAATAAAGACGATTTAAAATGAACATAAAGAGAAGTGAGAGAGATTTGGTGATGGCTAAACCTAGAGAGATAACTGATGTGAGTAAAATTGGAAGAGTGATGAATATAAGTGTTTGGGTGAAGAAAGGAGGGGTAAAATGGGGTGAAGAGCTTGCAAATTCCTTTTTTTTCCATATTCTAGGATGTTTGTCATGATTATGACAGGGTTTCATGATTGTGATAGTAGGCATTCTAGCCTAGGTCAAAATCGCGACCACGGGTGCACGATCGTGAGGGTGGGAATTTTAAATGAGTAACAATTATAACCTTATGGTAGATGGTATTTGATCCATACGAGATCATGACATATCTCAAGATTGTGACACCGTAATTTTTGATACCCTTATTCCATTTTTCATTCATTCTTTATTTAACCTATAAGCTTTCTTCCCTAAATTATATTTTCTTGACACATTGTTTAGACATCCACAACATTCAATCAAAGTAAGAATGAAAGAAAAACGTAATTCTATAATTAGAAAAAAACTAATTACATAAAGTTTGCATTCTAAGTAGCTAACATGATAAGTTATGGTCATTAGCTTGACCTTTTATCAGTTACAATACTTTTAAGCATTTAAAAGGAAGGAAATCACTTCTCATTCCTTTAAGAATCCTCCCCCAAGATATAGTTTGAAAGTTTCCTTGTTTGAAATTTCTAATTCGAGAGCTTCATATGCGAATATGTGAGTTACAGTAAAAGATCTGATCCATTTTGATTTGAGCTTTCTCATAAATAATTTTATTATCTAATTGTACAATAAGACAATATCTCCCACATTAAACTCTTTCTTCGTAAGATGAGAATCATTTCATTTCTTCATATTCTTCTTATAGGGTTTGGCATTCTCATATGTATTAAAGAAAAACTCCTAGAGTTCTTTAAGTTACAATAGTCTTCTCTCACCCACTAGCTTCTAATCAAAATTTAAAGATTTCATTCCCTAGTATGCTTCTTATTCAAGTTCCATAGGCAAATGACAAGCATTACCATACACCAGTTTAAATGGAATCATCCTAGTTGGAGTCTTAAAGGCAGTTTTATAAGTCCATAAGGCGTTATCTAGCATTTTGAACCATTCATCATCTTCTCCAATATTTGCTTAAGCTCACAGTTGACGATTTGCACTTGGACAGTTATTTGTGGGTGGTATGGGGTGGCATCACAATGGTGGACTCCGTACATTTTAAGGAGAGCACCAAAAGATTTATTACATAAATGTGCTCCTCCGTTGCTTATAATTGTCCTACACACTCTGAATCGAATGACTAACCATTTAATGAAAATTTCAACAACTTTTCCATCATTTGTTAGAGTTGCCATAGATTCGACCCATCTCAATACATAGTCCACTCCTACCAAAATATATGTGTTCCTCAAGGAGGTAGGAAAGGACCTATGAAGTCGAGTCCCACACATTGAAGACTTCAACTTCTAAGATGTTAGATAAGGGCATCTCATCTCTTTTCGAGATATTTTGCACTTTTTGACTTCTATCACATTGTGTAACAAATGCTGGAGCATCTTTAAACAAATGCAGCTAATAGAATCAAAATTCAAGTACTACATTCACCATCTTGTTCACATCATAATGTTCAGCATATAGAGCTTCGTCACACTATGTCAATAAGCCATACATCATCTCCTCTATAACAAACCTTCTTATTATTCCATTAGCACATGTCCGATATAGGATCGTATTATCCCATAGGTAATAGGTACACTTATATAAGAATTACTTCCTTTGTTAATATGATAACTTAGAAGGGAACTTACTGTGGACGACAAAATTTTCTATATCAATAAGCTATGGTGTCACCATGCTACTAAGTAACATCAGGGTTTCATCTGGGAATATCTCATTGATATCATCGTTCTACTCAATTTCTCCTCCTTCTAAACATGATAAGTGGTCTACTACCATATTCTTAGTTTCTTTTTTATCCCATATTTTGATGTCAAATTCTTGTAGTAGTAGTATCCATTAAATATGTCTTAATTTTACATCTTTCTTAGCCAAAAAAATATTTAAGTAAAACATGATCGGTAAAAAGACCAGCTTAAAGCCCAAAAAGTATGATCGAAACTTGTCACATGCAAACACTACTATTAGTAACTCCTTCTCAGTGGTGTTGTAATACAGTTAAAGCCCTATTAATGTCTTGCTTGTTTTGTCTATTACATTCAATTTCTTATCCTTCCTTTGGATGAACACGAAACCTACAGTTTGATCGTTAACTTCATATATGAATTTGAATAGGAGTATTAAGTCCAATTACATTAAGATTGGTGCTGATGTTAGTGCCTTAAGCGAATGTAAATAGAAAATTATCATCAAAACAAAAAGGCACTTCCTTTACTAACAAGTTTATTAGAGGTCTTGCTATTTGTGAAATGTTCTTAGTAAAGCGGCAGTAGAATCTAACATGACCTAGGAATGCTCACACACCTTTAACATTGATGGGTGTTGGGAATTTATTTATGAACTCCATCTTTGCTCTATCTACTTCAATTCCTTAGTGCGATATTTTATTCCCTAGCACTACTCCCTTATGCACATTGAAGCGGTAATTTCCCTAGTCGAATATTAAATTTGATTCTTTAAATCTTTAAACTACTATATCCTAATTAATCAGGCATTGCTCAAAAGGGTCTCCAAAGACTAAAAAATTGTCTATAAAAACTTCTATAATGTCTTTAATCATATACGCAAAGATAGACATCATGCAACTTTGAAATACATCTAGATCATTGCCTAACTTGACGAGTATTCGTTTATACACAAATGTACCATAAGGACATATAAAAGTGGTCTTTTTTTGGTCTTTGAGATAGATGAATATTTGATTGAATCCAAACTATCCATATAAGAACAAATAGAATGAGTGACTAGCCACTCTCTCAATCATTTTATATACGAATGGGAGAGGGAAGTGATCCTTTTTATTCACCTTGTTAAGTTTTTGATAGTCTATGCAAACTATCCATCTTGTGACTATTTTGGTCAAAATTAGCCCTCCACTTTCACTCTTCATAATGTTCATTCCTCCCTTCTTTAAGATGCATCGTATTAGATTGACCCATTCTCCATGAAATGTTAGTTATATGATACCCATATTTAAGAGCTTCAATACTTCCTTTTTGACCACTTCCTTTATGTAAAGGTTCAACATGCATTGATGTTCCCTCTTTGCCAAACTTCTTTCTTTAAGATTTATTCAATGCAAAACAATATTTAGGTTTATACCTTAAATGTGAGATATTTGCCATCCCATGGCCTTTATCGGCTTCTTAACGATTGCCACCACCCTACTCTCTTGTTCCCTATCCAATTGACTGGAAATGATGATGAGTGGAGTTTGACGTTCACCTATAAAGTTATATATGAGGTGTGTGGTTACAGGTTTGGGCTCTTGATTGAGCCCAAGTTTATTATCTAAATTGGCAACAATTTTACGACTTTTACTATGCATTTCAACTCCTAATTCTTTATTTTGTGCTGAAATTAATTCTTGAGTGTGCACTTTTATTTAATGCAATTTGATAGTAAAAATTGTCACAATTGGTATTAATTGCTTCTCTTAAGTTTTCTAAGAACAATTGATACTACAAATTTCTATTTTTTTTTAATTGTAGGATACTGAAGGAGAAGGGAGTCAACATGTTGAATTAAAGTCAACAGGAGATAGCCTTCGGAAGAAGTTCACCGCGGCGAGCCCATCTGTCTCTGCGGCGAAGAATGAAGAATAGGCGAAACTTGCAGGGAAAGCTTACTGCAGCAAAGATTAATTTCCACACTGCAGGAAGGATCTAGGAAATACGCAATGGCATGGCAAGCCTGCTTGTCGCTGCGGTGAAACGTCAAAAACTCGACCATATTTGGAAAAATCTCTCACTATTTTGACCCGACCTTTGACCCTACATTTAAAAACATGCCAAATTAGGTCATTGAGGGGGACGGGGGGAGAGAGGAGAGACAAGAAACACATTCGGGGGAGAGTCAACAGAAATACTTCACATTTTCACTCTTGATCTTCATCCATCACCGATATTCTTTACTTCTCATCCTCACTCTCATCTGGTTGTTGCTGCCATGGATGCTACCGGAGTGTTTGCAGTAGTGAGTGCACCTGAAGTGATGCTCGGCTGAACACCATTTCCTCTTGAAGATGTAGCGATGGCTTAAGTCCGATGGGCTTCAAAAGGGAGTTATTTTATATTGTCATGTTTGATTACATTATTATAAATTCCTGAGTTAGGGTTTATGCCTTATAGTTAGAATTTTCTTAGTTAGAGTTTAACCAAGAGTTGAACAATGAAATGTGTTATGGATTTGTTTATGTAGAACTTGGAAGCTCAATATATGAAGTTCATATGTGCCTTTTTGGTGATTATGTTAACGCTCTTTTATCTACCTAGTTGTGTTTGATATTGAGATTATGCTTGATCCTTATTGACCACTTGCATTAACTTGTCCATTACACACACTAAGATGCATTCAACAAGGTTTTAAGAAATGGAGTTCATTGTTTAAAACCCTAGACTTAAAGAGTTCTTTAAGGTTTATCATTTGGAAACTTAGTGAATTTTGCTCCCAAAGATTTGATTAGAGCCATGATAGCCAAAGTTCATTTTCAAGAGGATTTTATCACATTTGATCATTGTTTAAGTTTTCACTTTTCTTTTCCCAAAAATAAAAAATACCTTTTTATACACTTTTGTTTTATTTAGTTCAAGCCTTTTAATTTAATCAAGACAATCCAAAACCCAACCCTTAATTAATTTATTTTGCATTTCCTGATAATTAGGCTAGCTTAGATTAGTTGCTCTAGGTTCCAATTAAGTTAGATGACCCAGGGTTGCACTCTATATTGCAATCCTTAGAATTAATTCTTTTGATTCGGTTTCCAAGGGAGTAATTCAAAGACTCAACCATATAGCCGATGAAAATGGTGCCGTTGCCGGGAACCAAGCAATTGGTTTTCTTTAGGATAGCCGTTGTTATATTTGTTTGTCATTGATAATAGGAACCTTTCCTTTAGATTTCATTTTGGATAGTTTGATTTCATACTTGTCCACAGTATAGTTTTTAATTTTCTTTGCATCGCATACATTTTGAAAAAAAAAAAAGCATACTTCCACAATTGCATTTTTCATACCTAGCATCTTTCACACATATCTATCTTCATACATACTCTTACGCATCATACACTCACATCCTTCACATCTCACCTTTTATTTGACTTTGTGTTCCTGTGAGTAAATTTTGTTATAATTTCTTTTATTTGACTTATTTTGTGTATGCCTCGGAGAGCTAGACTTGTTCCTTTCCAACCTGAGATTGAGAGACGTTTAAGGAAGATTAGAAAAGAGAGGAAAGAACAAGAGAGAAGAAGGATAGTCGTGGAAGAGGAGTCGAATCAACCCACTAGTGAGAGTGAGTCAAGAGAAAGAGTGATCAGGTTAAAGAATCCCGTTTTTATGCAAAATCCTAACTTTCATGCTAACCAACCTAAAAATGGTGAAAATGGAAGAAGCAGAGAGCATGAGAGAGTTGGAGAGAACAATGGAATCAGAGATGGAGAACCATTAGGGAGGCAACAAAATCTGATGTGAATTATGATCCATTTACTGCTGCTTGCCCTAATTTTGATTCTAACTTTGAAGTGAAAGGATTACTTATTAATTCTCTTCCTAAATTTCATGGTTTGGCAGGAGAGGATCCCTATATGCACTTTCAATCCCTGTCTATGATCAGTCAGAGTATGAAGGCAGTGGGAGCTTCATTAGACCAAGTTTCTATGGAAGGCTTTTCATTTGTCCCTAGAAGGAAAGGCACGGGAGTGGTACATGAGCCTTCCAAGACATGTGGCAAATGCCTACCGTAGTTAGGCCAATTTGAGGAAACTTTCTTGGAAAAGTGTTTTCCAGCTTCTAGGACTTCATCAATGAGGAAAGCAATTTACTCAGTAAGGCAAGATTATGATGAGTCTCTGTATGATTATTGGAATCGCTTCCAAGATCTACGGTCCAGACGCCCCCATCACCAGATACATGATGAGCAGTTAGTGCAGTACTTTTATGATGCTTTGAAAAGTCAAGATAAGGTTATGTTGGATACGGCATTAGGAGGTTTTTTGATTGATCTTACAGCATCGGAAGCAGGGATTTGATCAAAAAGATGGCTCTGAATCATCAACAGTATAGTGTGAGAGATACTAGAGGGGTCTATGAGTTGGGAGCTTCAACAGCTCAAGTTAGAAGAATAGAGAGTCTAGAGTCTAAGGTTGACTCATTGGAAAACAGAATCACTTCGGAATTGTCTTTCATCACTGCAGAATTGAAGAACATGAATGTGCATCCACCATCATCTTCAATGGATCTTACCGCACCCAGTTATGATACTTGTGGGTCGGTAATGCACATAACCAGTGTTTGTCTGGGTCGGTATGAAGAGGTGTCAGCAGTGTATCTGGGAAGAATAAATCAGAAATGGGACCCTTACTCTAACACTAACAATGAGGGTTGGAAGGCCAATCCAAGATTTAGTTAGAGGAATGATGAGGGGAGAGCTACAAACAGATTTCAACAAGGAGGAGGAGCTGGTACTTCCACTAACTAGCTCTCTAACCCACACCAAGCTTTGACTGTCCCAACCAAAGAGGACACCGATCAACTGCTACAGAATATGATGACTTTGATTAAGAAAGAGAGGAATTTTAACACCAATCAGTTTAATGCACTAGCCGCGCTCATCCAGTAAGATTCCTCTAAGACAACTGCTAGGTTCAATGCTTTAGAGAAGAGAATGGAGCAATGGGAGACAAAGGTGGAAAATATCAGCTCTTAGTGACCCAATCGTCCAATAATTTGAGCGAGAACCAAGCAAAAAGCAACGGAACAATTCCTCCTAACACTGTGATGAATCCAAAAGGTCTTAATGCAGTCACCTTGTGAAGTGGGAAACAAGTGTGATTTACTGATCAAGAAGAAGAAGCATGTAATGACGAAATTGATAGTGAAGAAAAGCCTCTACCACAGGAGAAAATCAAGAAGTCTAAAAGTTTCAAGGAAGAGTCCTTATTGAACAAAAAGAAATCTGCATGAAAGAACAAAGAAGCGACTTTAGAGAGTTGTAAGGATAAAACTGAGCATAAGGAAGCAAGCAAGTATGAAGCTAAAGGTAAGGAGGTAATTCTTCAAGACCTTCCTTTTCCAAATTCATATTTAATGAGTAAGCATGTGACTGAGCATAAGCATGAAAGGATATACTTGACTTGTTTGGAAAAGTTGAACTCAATGTTCCCTTGCTTGATTTAGTGAAAAGAGTTCCGGCCTATGCTATGTATCTTAAGGATTTGTGCACCAACAAGAGGAAGTTTAGGCCCAATGAGAGAGTCCAAGTGAATCAAATGTGTCAACAACCTCAAATTCCTGTAAAGTGTCAAGATCCCAGATCTTTTACCTTTCCATTTACAATAGGGAAAGTTACTATAGGAAGAGCCTTGTTAGATCTTTGGGCAGTAATTAATGTGATGCCTAAGTCTGTCTATCAATCATTAGGAGTTAAAAGTTTAAAACCTACATTTGTTGTGTTACAATTGGCTGATAGATCATTTAGGCATTCAGTGGGAATTATCGAAGACATTTTGGTCAAGGTAAAGGGTTTGGTTTTTCCAGCTAATTTTTATACGCTCGATATGTCTTTTGAAGTTGTACAGGACACTTCCTTAATTCTAGGGTGACCATTCTTAAGGACTGCCAATACGATGATCAGCATGAAGGAAGGTAAGATCACCATGGAGGTGGGCGATCAACAGGTTAGCTTTAATATGTGTGAAGCTATGACACACCCCCATGAGGACTATTCGCTTTTAGGAGTGAACATGTTAGATGTTATGGTTGAAGATGCATGCATTGAATTTGAACGGGCGATGTACCAATTGACTAATGATTCCTTGGAGGAAGTGTTTTCTGCTGATGTTTCAGGTGAACTAAGGAGTGAGGATGATAGCACGGAATTGGAAAGTGCCCGAGTTACCTCGCCATAGAATGGATATGAGCAAAACATCCCATAGGAGCTGAAGGACCCACCTTAAATACCAGGTTGTTTCTCTTCTTTCACTTACAATGTACTTCTGCATGTTGATTGAAAATGAGATGATATTGCTATGTATGAGTATGTTGGCTAAGTGTGGGGGAGGAACTTAACCAATAAGATTAGGTTTAGTTTTTAGTAGGATTTAGGTCTAGTTGATTCGTTTAAATAATTCATCCTTCCTTTTGGATCCTACATTTTAAAGAATGCACGTCGCATCTTTCATGATCAAGAAAATTGGTGTAGATAGTGGGTTGAATGTTATGTTGAAATAGTTAAGGACTTGTAAATGAGATGAGTACCCCTTAGAAATTTTCATGTCTTTTCTCTGTTTATGCTTCGGGAGATCTATGCTATGACATGGTACTTTCGCCGTGCCGTGAATTGATTATTCGCCGTGGCGATCCTATCAGTAGCCGCGGCATCATGCCTTCAAACACCTTCGTTGCGGCATCACGCCTCTCAAGCACCTTCGTTGCGGCGCGAATCACTTTTTCGCTGTGGTGAACAGTGGTATGCGGCCTCGCCGGGGCGTGACTTAATTCCTTTGCTGCAGTGTGATTTAATTCTTTTGCCACAGCGAATACCTTCGCTGCGGCGAAGAACCTTCTGCGGAAAAAATTTCTTGTGAAATTTAGCTTTTATCCTTAATGTTATTTTGATTTTTTGTATGCCCTTTGTCTTTTTCATCATTTCATTTGTCCCTCCTTCTACACCTACTGATTTCTCCTTTCCCTCTCATTTTCATCTCTTACATTCCAACTATGCCGTGGCAAGCCCGAGTTACCAAGTGGTCTCTTCTTGTTGTGTCACTCATCCTTCTACCAGTCCTCGTGCATTGTTTGTGCTTGTTTCCTTCTCGCCCCTCTTTGTAAGTGTCCTCTTTTTTCATTTCGTTTCTCTTCTTTTATGTTTCTATCGATTAGGGTTAGTTCGTCGTGGCGAAAAATCCCATGTTTCGCCGCGGCGTGGAAGACTGGCATGATTCGCTGCGGCGACAGACCTGGTTTGCTGCGGCGGGAGACACATAGTTTTCGCTGCTGTGATAGATTCATTTCCCCGCGGCGAAGTTCCAAATTTTGAATTTGTTTAATCCTTATGTTTATTTTTCTTGTTTTCTACAAGAAAATGCCTCGAACCAAGA
>JAOSBN010000178.1:10875701-10899024 GCA_027563595.1 Erythroxylum suave | reverse complement strand
ATCAATTAGGAGTAAACAAATGCAATAGCAGCTATGAAAATGCAGCCAATTTATAATATAAACTTTGCTCAATCACCATTCATCCGGAGTTTTCTTTGTTGATTTTACATGGCACCTTCTCCGAGCTCGATGCCGAGTCGATCTGATTCATCACTATTGTGGTTTCCAGAGTATATTCCATGGCACTCTTTTATTCTCTAGTTAGCCTCACAGGGACGCCTCTGGACAATGGACAAGCTTCAGATGTTTGGTGTTCTACCTTCTTCAGCTTGTGTTCTGTGTGATTCTTCTCCAGAGATGCATGACAACCTTTTCTTTCGGTGCAGATTTTCTTCCCGAGTTTGGGGTTCTCTCTCGATGAGAACCTCTACTGCTTAGCTTTCGACTTCTTGGCTATCCCTCCTACAGTGGGCTTCCAACCACCTACAGCGCAGGAAGGATTTCAGACACATAGTCTCACAGTTAGTCCTTTCTGCCACAGTTTACTTTCTATGGTATATGACACAGATCGACCACCGACATTATGTAGGACATCTCAGAGCTTATTCATTCTCGACTTCTAAATCTTGAGTCTTACTTCCAGATACCAATCCTCCAGCGACATATCTGGAAACTTTCCACATAGATATGACGTTTATATAGGTTTGTTTGAAGGCCTCCTGTGGCCACTTTTATGATTGTTTTTTTGTTGTTGTTGAGGGTTGCCTGTGACCCATTTTCTTTTGATTGTTTGTACATATTAAATCTTTTCCCTCTTTATTAATATACATGTTACTTTCTTCAAAAAAAAGATTTGTGATTATGAATTTGGTATAACTCAATTTCATTTTTTTCATGTTAATTTACAAATTAATTTTCTGTCAACTATCTTCATATGTTTACTTTTCTGCCTACTTTTTATTTTAATTTTTATAATTCTTAAGGCCTAAGATAACTTGCAATTGAATTAGTTCACCACTACTTGGGGGATCAACACCTCACATACTACACCCAAGAACTGTGCTTTTACAGTATTTTAAGGGATTATAAAATGTAAAACTTGCCCATCATCAACAAATTCTATACCTAAACATGCAATAATCCTCTTATAATGTTGGACTCTTTGAGCCCTTTTTGTATTGGTCTGTACTTGAAGATACTACTGTATATTGTCATAAACATAGTTGTATATGAGTTCTAAACTGTATTTGAATACTTTCAGTATTTATGGCAGTGATTTATAATGTTATATGCCCTTACATGAACTTAAAGTTCATTTGTACGCAAAACCTTAGAGATTTCTGACATATAAGCTTCTAAGTGTGTAAAATCGATTCCATTGGATGGATAAGACCATGGTTGCTAAGGACCAAAATGAAAATAAAAGTTTTGGTCATGCTTAAATTTTGGGCTTAATTTTATTTTTAGAAATGTTTGGAGGGTATAATGGTAATTTCACATAAGCTAAGGGTAAAAGGGTAAATTCACTACGTTTGGTAAAAGAAAGAGTCAAATTGTAGACATGCATGATGACTTGTATGTGAATTTTGAACCTAGGTAATGCATAGTAGAATTTATCTTCAAATAGATGGTAGTATACTTATCTATTTAACAAATAACATCTTTTTGAATAACTCTTTGCACTTGGCATGCAACCAGTGTTTTTATTACATATTTCGAGGAATAATATTGTTTTCACCAAACCTACACTTAAAGTGTAAAGAACAATGTTTTATTTTCTGAAACTACATTTTCAAATAACTTTGTACTAGGAGTACAAAATATGACTTTCACTATATAGAAAATGTTTTGAAACTTACATATGCATAATCGAGTCATACATGTTGCATGTATGTGTTCTCTTTTGGCTTAGAGCTGTGACAAGGTTCCATATTATCGGTTGGACTGATAAATAAAGGAATGCTACCTTACTTGATTTTTTTTGTACTTAATATTTTTATATGATTTTTTATGATTGATGAGGAAAAGATTGGCCAATCGTATGCTAAGCAAAATAGATTAAGTGATCCCCATACCCTTGATGTTGGTACAAAAAAGTCGAGTCCTTGTAACGACACCATTCTACAGGACTCGCGGTTGATTACACACCTAAAGGTCTGGTCACTGACGAGGTCATCTCCTAGGGTTATGATGCTCTTGTCGACGGTAGTCTGGACTCACCACAGATGAAAGCCAAGCCAACATCGGGATCGGTACATGTGCACATTAGTTTGGTCGACTAGTGGAGACACACATTAGTTTGGCCTATTCTGAGATTTAATTTCCTAATGAGATTTGATTTTTACGTGATGCTTTTTTGCTTTTGGTTTACTGGAATTGAAACCTATGTTCACCAAAACAGTGATTAATAGGCTAGGCCTATGTGGTTCCCACCTAGTATGGCATGAGTCATAGGACTAGGTCTATGTATTTCTGTGTTATGCATATTCACTTCATCTATGATTATGTGCATTTTAGATGTGTAAAACTGTCCTTAGGTTAATTAAACCATTTTGGTGCGTATTGGGTTCTATTTGCAATATGTATTTCTTTATGCACACTGAGCACATAATGTACTCACCCCCTCTGCTTCCCAACCATGTAGGTTAATTTGGTGAGTTTGAGGTTTTGAGTGGATCATGCAGTCTTTTAACATTTTCGGGATATTACCGCACGTGGATAGTCTTTATTTTGTATTTTTTTATATAGTGACTTATGATTATGTTGATATGCTAAGTTACTTTTGTAAATTAACCTTTGATTATTTTGTGGTCTATAAATAACTTTATATGTGAACAATTTGTATTGTCATTGAGATTGATATTCAGTTAGCCTTGCATAGTCTGGTTAAGGATACCATGAGTATCCTTAGCCCGAGTATACAGTGGTTGTCATGTGCCCGACGTGGTTCTGGGTCGTAACATATCTAATTTGCACCTATAAACACATTAAAAAACCTATCAAAACATAATATAAACTATAACTATCAACATCCCCACATTTAAAATTTTTCTATCCTCAAGAAAAAACAGAAACAAATATAAACTCAAAAACACCAAATAGTAACACATATGTTCATGCAGATGCACTAATGTTACAATGGCATCTAACTTCATGAGACCAATTCAACCCAAACAAAAATCATTCAAGTTGTTCAAACATATTAACTTATGTAATTTATGACTAAGAACTTGGATTGAGTATACATAGTAATCAAGACATTAACTTTATTTTCATTCACCTAAAGCACTTGTACACGCATATAGTCAATTAAAAATGTAGCTGTCACTAAGTTAATTTCTATGAAAATTCTTGCTATTTTAAAAGATCGGTAGGATTTATTTATCGAAACACCAATTTTTAAAAAATTTTTAACATTGACCTATTCTTTTGACACGAAGGAAAACATTTATCATGAATGTCCCTGGTTACTCAACTAGGTCACGTTTTATTAATTAGCTTGGTTGGAATGTGATTATCACCTTTGGATGTGAAGAAAACATTTGTTGTGAATATCCCTATTTACTAAACTATATCACATTCTTAATTGGCTACTAGCTCAATTCATAACCTGAAGGCTGGTGGAATAGTTATTTACTTAAAACAACTTTTTAAATTTTATATAGGCTAACTCATTTCTTTTTAGCTAATCATCCTCACAAAAGATTACTGATGATGCTACTTATTCAATTAACTTATAATTACAAATGTATGAAAAAAAATTCCTATGGTAGACTACATGACATCATATCCTAATTAACATGAATATTTAACCAAAGACACTTAGAACAAAAGTTTTACAAGATAATATGTCTTTACAACTTTTATGAGAATGTTCAAAGCTAAACTACTTTATTGAGTTATAGCCATCCGCATAATTCACATTTACTTTGCACATCATGTTAACCTAAGCAAAAACTAACAATACGACATGCAAAGTTCACACTCATGATGACATTAACAATGCAAACCTCCCCACACTTGGACAACATGTTGTCTTTAATTTAAGGAGAAACAACACGTAAAGGAAACTAAAAATTAACCAAAAAAAAGAAAAAGGAAGAGTTAGAGCATGAAACTTGTTACGGTGATTGAGGTGGTGATGGTGTTGGAGATGGGATATGAATGCCTTGCGCAGCAAAGTATTTATAAATCCTTTTGATGTCGTGGCTTTGCTACTGTTGTTTCTGCCATCTCTTTCAATAGTTTGGTATTGTCTGAAACCATATTAAGCACCTTTCCCTATCCTACTGCTTCCTCATCCTCATTCTTCTTACTGGCTGAGTCTTCGACTTGTTACTGAGGTAGTGTTGAACTAGCCTACCTTGTCCTGTGCTTCATGTATGTTTTAGAGCTGACATCTTGGAGTTCCATATATTGGACTTTCAAGATCTCAAATCTTTTTAAATGATAATGATAAACAAACTAGTGCATAATAACTGTTAGTCCATCAACATCTACACCATAATAGTCAATAATTGCAATAACTATATAACCCATGCAAAGATAGCGGCTTCTCCTTTTAAGAATAGTAGTTATAGTATTAAAAATATGAGTAGTTGTGCAAACTTTAGTATCTTTATTCATGCACAACAAAATGAATTCACAGAACACTTGTTACTCTTGGATGTATCAAAAACTATTTGGCACATAGATTTATGAAGTAACAAATGTTTAGGAATATAAATAACATTGTTATGTGCATTCCTAACGTTAAAGTCTTCCAACCCAGTTAATTGGGCACAATACCTTTTGCAAATGGAAATTATCATACTGATCAACTACATTTGATTTTGAGAATCTAACAATTTCACACATAATCTCATAATTCAATTGATATGGTTAATCACGCAATGGAAACCAAAATTCATTAAGGTTACTCAATTCAAATTAAAGAGAAGTAAAAAAATTCACAAGTCAACTCCTCATACACAACAAAGGTAAAATTAATGAACTTGTCCCATTAAATTTACTACCCAAATTCTCAACCGTTTCTTTCAACCCAAGAGTGTCCAAGATATTAAAATCAAAAAGCCTAGGCACACATACATTTCTAGAACGAAGATTTTGGAATTGAGTGTCTTCTACTTTAGAATATGTAAGAAAAGGTACGTCAAGGTCTATGACTCTATTTTGTGCACCATGCCCTGATACCAGGGCCTTTCTTTTAGGTTGTGAGAGTTTGACACTTTGCTTGATTCTTGGTCCCATTTTGAATGTGAAATCTACAAAAATTGATAAAAGAAAAACAAACACACCAACACTATCCAAAAACATGAGTGAAAGAAATCATACCAAATCTTATCGAAATCACCCCAAAGATTGTATGAAGTGTGTGTGAACTATGAAATATGGGTAGAGAGGGGCAAATTTTAGGTGAAAGATGCAAAAGAAACAAAGAAAATTTGAGATGAGTGTAGAGAGAAGTGGGAGAGATTTGGTGGTAGCTAAACTTAGAGAGAGAAGTGAATATGAGTATAAGGGGAAAAATGATGAATATAAGGGCTAGGGTGAAGAAAAGAGTGATAAAATGGGGAAAAAGTGCTTGAAAATTTGATTGATCTAGCAGTTCAAGATGTCTATTATGATTGTGACAGTGGGAATTATAACCTGGGTCATGATTATGACCATAGGTGCATGATCATGATAGTGGTCATTTCCCAAAGTCATAATTGTGACCATAGTGTCATGATCATGACAAAGGGTATTTTACCTATACACAATCTTGACATATATTTCATGATGGTGACACTAGAACTATTGGTGCCTTTGGCTGTTTGACATTTTTTTTTGTAGCCTCCAAGCTTCTTCTTTAACTTATATTATCTTCAACACCATATAGTTTATCCATCCACACTAATGCAAATCAATGTAATAAGGAAAAAAAAAGACCTAATTCTATAATTGGAAACAAACCTAACTACAAAAAATTTGCAATTTTCCTTCATAGACATCTATCGCGGCTTTCCTAGTGTTCATGAAGGGTTGTCCAAGATTAGTGGAAATTTCTTATCCTCTTCAAAATCTAATATGACAAAATCCACAAGAATGATGAACTTATCCACTTTTATTATAACATCCTCCACCATGCGAAATGGTTCTTCACAGATCAGTCAGCCAACTAATTACACATCAAGGTTAGCCTCACTTCACTAAGCCCTAATTTCCTAAAGGTTGAGAAAGGCATAAGATTTATACTTGCATGTAGTGTGACATCCCATATTCGGGGTTAGACCCCAAAATAGTGAATTGAGTGTACTCTTAGAAACTAGAAGTGCAATTTATGCGCATGCATCATTCTATATTCACACACATGTGAATATTTATTTTGATACATTAAAATAATCGTACATGCATTCATTGACATTTTTTTGGGTATGATTAATTGGTTAAAATTGTGAATTATGACTTATTTGCGTTAAATTTTTATTTAGAGACTATTAGTATTATTTCGAAATTTCTAGTGAATTTTAGGAAATTTTCAAAAAATTTGAAAAATAGACCAATGGTATTTTCACATGTAACACTTCTATATGGATGACAAATGACCCACATGCAATGGGGCCATGTGTCATTGGGATACTAAAGCACATAGTCATGAGTTGTGTAAGGCAAAATTCTATAGCTCCTTGTTTGTTCTTCGGTTTTGCTTTGTTTTTCACCAAACTTTGACCTTCATTCTTACTACTAGTGATTTCTATAAAAACAAAGTAAGTGAAGTTTTAAGTTTTTGGGTTCTGTAAATGAGGTTGATGATGTTTTACAGTTTAGAAATGAATACATGCACGTGTTGTGTATAAAACAATTCGGTGATAGTGATGATAAGATGAGTTATATGAATGTGTAAAATTGAGTTTGTGTAGAAAGTGTTTATAGGAATGTGAGAATTGAGTTTAATATATAAGTGCAGAAAAAGATGTAAAAAAATGCAAAAGATGATGAACAACCGTACATAATTTTTAGTTTTGGTCCTTTTAATTAATCTTGCATTTTTAGTTGTTTTTCAGTCAGATGAGTGGAAATGGAAGTAGAACAGTTGGTTCATACATTAGATATGTGAATTGAATAAGATAGAAGTTAGAAAATCTAGAAAAATAGAAGAAAAAGAAGTTTACGTTTTTAAAGAGAGAAGAGAAGAGGAGTTGCACGTGAAGGTTTTTACAAAACCTAACTGTGTTGGTTCTTTTAGCCACAACTTTTCCACCTAACCTCCAAATGACTTAAATTGAACCAATACACTCCTCAGACATTGATTTTTTGTCTTTCTTACAATTTAGAACTATCTGAACTGATTTGAAAAAGGAGTGATTGGATTAAAGTGAGAAAATGTGCTGGAGTGTTATAAACTGGAGAATTTTCATTAACCATGCTTCTGTATTTTGGTTATATCTTTAGTTATAGATTTTCAAATGAGTTGATTATTAGTTAATACTAAAATAGAGACATATTTCTATAACTTTCTTGAAGAAACGAAATTTAAATCCTGTCCATAAAAGCCTTGAAATTTACCTTGAAATTGAAAGTAGTATTCCATTGAGACATAAGGAACAGTATGGAGTATTTTGATCATAACTTACACGTTATACGACCAAAATGAATGAATTTGATGGTGTTAGAAACTTAAGACATAGAGGAACATTTGATTAGCAGAAAGTATGATCTGAAAACTTTTGGTTTTAAGTCAAAAATGGCACGAAAGCAAGAAAAGAAGGAAGAAAACACAGCAGGTCATGATCATGCTCTGCTAAAGCATGTGGAAAGTCGTGATCGTGTTGAGTTAAAATCCAAAGGAAGGCACTGTTACGACTTTTCTATTGAAGGATCAAAAGTTGCAATCGTGCACATGCACGATCACAACTCTGAATCTTTGAATAATAAGGGACTATTTTGATCAGCCTTTGATCTTTTGACCATAACTTTCTCCTGACCTCCAAATGACATGGGGCTTGAACCATTAGACTTGAAACAAATTGTTTTACATATCCACCAAAAATTATAACCAATACAAAACTTTGTCATCTGACCTCCAAATGACTTAAATTGAATCAATACACTCCTATGACATTGATTTTTCCTCTTTGTTACAATTTAGAACCATCTGAACTGATTTGAAAAAGGAATGATTGGATTAAAGTGAGGAAATGTGCTGGAATGTTATGAACTGGAGAATTTTCATTGGCCATGCTTCTGTATTTTGGTTATATCTTTAGTTATAGATTTTCAAATGAGTTGATTATTAGTTAATACTAAAATAGAGACATATTTCTATAACTTTCTTGAAGAAATAAAATTTAAATCCTGTCCATAAAAGCCTTGAAATTTAGCTTGAAGTTGAAAGTAGTAATCTATTGAGACATAAGGAATAGTATGGAGTATTTTGATCATAACTTGCATGATACTGGACCAAAATGAATGAATTTTATGGTGTTAGAAACTTAAGACATATAGGAACGTTTGATTAGCAGAAAGTATTGTTTGAAATCTTCTGGTTTTAAGTCAAAAATGGCACGAAAGGAAGAAAAGGAGGAAGAAAACACAACAGGTCATGATAATGCTCTGCTAAAGCATATGGAAAGTCGTGATCATGCTGAGTTAAAATCCAAGGGAAGGCACTATTGTGACTCTGCTATTGAAGGATCAAAAGTCGCAATCGTGCACGTGCACGATCGCAACTCTGAACCTTTGAATAATAAGGGACTGTTTTGATCATCCTTTGATCTTTTTACCATAACTTCTTCTCCAAACCTCCAAATGACATGGGACTTAATCCATTAGACTCCAAACACATTGTTTTACATATAGAAAAAAAATTATAACCATATGAAATCAATTTGGAAAGATATATTGATGAATTTGGTACTAAATTGATGAGGAGTTCTGGAATTTCAAAACTGGAGTATTTTCACTAAACATGCTTCGGTGTTTTAGACCCAACTTGTCCTGTAGTTATCAAAATTGAATAATTATTTATTTGGAGAATAATAGAGACATAGTGCTACAAATTATCTATAAAAATATAATTTTAATTCTTTCTCAAAGAATTTGAAAATCTGACTTGAAATTGAGTCTTGGTTTAGGCTATAACACTACCAGAGAAAAAAATCATGTCCTATAGTTTCCGAATAAACTGTATTGATGTAGACCTAACTAGATAAAAGTGTCTTCACAAAATTTGTATTTAATCTCTTAGCTTTCAATTTGCATAAAGTTTGTAATTTTTTATATTTTAATTGAGAGATATAAGTTGTACAACTTGACAACTTGATCATGCATTAACTGATTTTCAAATATGTTTAGTCTACAATATTTGGAATATAACTTTCTACTGAAGTGAATTGAATGATCTTGGTGTTGCTAGAAACTTAAGAGATAGGAGAACAATTTTCTAGAAGAAAATATTACCAAATTATTTCATTTTCGTGGTTAGATTGATCATCAGTAGACCAGACAGGTTTTATTGACAAGTGATTTTTTAGATGTTTTTAGTTAAATTCAAGTAAGATTAATACCATATGAGGTATGTATGGTTTAAATGAGTTCTTAAATGTTTTATGTTTAATGAAGGGATTAAAGAGAGTAAAGAGTTTTTGAGATTAAAGAATGTTTGTAAGGTGTTGAAATTGCTTATAACGTGTACTAAAGAAACATCCCTGAGAAATTATCATTGAACAAGTATAATACATGATACATTTATGAATGTGCTTAGGATTGACTATTTATCTGAATGTGTAAATTTTGTATATGATTGTATATAGGAGAATAAGTAGAGTGACCACTTCCTGATATTACTGAAACTTTGAGGTAATAGCATTAGGAGCAAGCTCTGGGTAACCTAGACGGTCTCACTTAATTATTTGTATGCTTAATTTCTGATTTGAATTATCTATGAATGCGATTTGATTGCTGAATTCTAGACATGAAGGTTAGATGATTCTGATATGATGATTGTCATATTGAAGTGCTCCTTGTATGTGAATTTAAACAAATAAGTGATACTCCACATTATTGTGGAATGTCGGATTAAGGTCCGATGATAAATGTGAATGTAAAAATGAAACTGAAATCAAATGGCTGATTGTATATGTATGAATGTGAAGCATTCCATTACAAGAATGTATGAAAGATAAAGGCAGTTGTGATCGGAGTTGCTAATGTAAAGAGCTTAAAGCTCATACTGTGATTAGAGCCTCAACCTTAGTTGTGAAAGTATCCGATATCCACTAAGGGATATGGGACATTATTTTTACATAACTCAATATCTACTAAAGGATATGAGCTAGTAAAAAGGCACTCAGTCATAAAAAAAACAACAAGTGAAAGTGAGTCTCACGTGCATTGCATAGGCATTTTAAAACATGTGATTGACTGATTAAAATGCATTGGTACTTTGTATTTGAATGAGAATATGAAATGAGATATTTCTTGCAAAGTGCAAAGATGTGAAATATATGTTATATGTGATAAGATGTTACGTGAATTGAGTGAACCATTGATGAAGGTTACCTCACTTAGTTTGCAAAACTCACCAAAAATTGCACGTTGACATTTTAGGACTGAGAGAGGACATTAGCGATTGAGTGATTACAAGAAGCATAATTCTTGTACTTTTGTGAAGAAGAAATGGCTCAAAGGTTGGTCAGCTGAGACTAAAGACTTTAGATAGACATTTTGTGTAATTTCCTCTTTAATGTAGCATATTTTGTATTAGGAAATGATGGCGTACATATATGGATGTTTAAAAAATATAATGTAAATACGTTTAGTTTTATTAAATGAAATGAGGATTACAATTTGGTATTTGGTTTTAAAATCTTGTGACATTTATGTGCAGTAGTTAATGTCATAACTAAGAAGTTAGATATGTTGCCATGTTATAAATAGAAGGTGAGATAGTTAATACACCATTATTATAGATTACATACTATAATACCCATTAGGTGTTCCAATATGTAATTTATGTTAATGGGGTGATGCGTGTAAGTTGCATAAACACTTTGCAAATTCTAGCTCACTAGCCATATAAGGTATTGTAAAGCTTTTAGGATATTTCAGCTTCGAAGGCATATGAATGGTGATAATGGAGCTATAGCTTTTGGTTAGTGTAACTATTTGATTCTCTTCCCAAGTCCGCTTCTCTGTTAAATTTCTTTAAGAAAATTTGCATACTTTGGCGTATATTCCAATGTCTGCATAAAAGATAGATTAATTTATAAATTTTCCAACGTCTCTATAAACTTTGCAAAATGTGCATCTAGTTTGTCCTTTATTAATTCCTGGGGGAATGGAATCTTAGGTGGATGTAGGAGGGGCAACATAAGGACGATACTTACTCGTGTCTATATGCTTTTTCTTTTCTTGGTCTTCTTCTAGGAGTGTTTCAAATCCTTTCTTCATTGGTTGCTCTAGTTCTTCCCCACTTATGAGCGTATTGCTTTGAGTTTCTTCCTTAGGCTCGCTTCAATGTTGCTTAGGAAACTTCCCACATTTCTTGTAGATAATGCATTTTCCAATTCACTCATTTGGACCTCTAAATTATAAGTGGAAAGGACATAGTTTTTAGTGACTTGTTTGAACTAGTCTTCTAACCTCTTATGAGCATTATCTATGTTCACAAGCTTTTCCAAGATTTTGTCCAGTTTGGAGTTAGTAAAATTGGATTTCTCTTATTGAAATCTGAGGAGACCTTGATTTTGGAAATGTTCGACCAGGAAAATTTTGGGTGCTTTTCCTCCCAGGATTATAAGTGTTAAAGTAAGGATTATTTCCTCCTTTTTGACCAAATTGTGCTCCCATATGTTTGAGTTGCTTGGTTTCTCTGTTTTGCATTAAGCAGCAATCAATGGTATTATGGTTGTCTTGTCCACATAATTCACACCTACACTTGATTACTTTAAATGGAGCTAATGAAAAGGCTCTTATGCTATTGAGTTGTTGGGTGAATTTATCAATCTTTGTCTGCATTTCTATAATTGAATTAACAATGATGTCTCCCTTTTGATTATAGAAGGATGTTTTTTGCCTACTTCCATCTAATGTCTAAAAATAACTATTGTTTTCCATCTACTCTAACAATTCCTCCACTTCGTCAACTGTTTTTCTCACTATAGATCCTCCAGTTGTTGCATCAATGGTGCCCCTAGTGGATGGATTAACTCTATTCTAAAATGTTTTCAAGTGAAATTCTTAGGGTGAGTTTTAGCGAGGAAATATCCTCTGCAAATCCTAATAATGTTCCCATACTTCATAAAGTGACTTCCCATTGACTTGTTCAAAATTTATAATTTCCTTTATAAACTTTGTCATCTTTGTCAAAAGGAACTGCTTTTTAAAAAATGAACCCACCAATTACTCCCATATTGTGATGTCTGTTGGGTTTAAGGAGTGATACCATGCTTTGGCTCTATCCCTTGGCATAAATGGAAAGGGCCTTATCATAACAACAACTTTTGACAGTCTCTAATATTAAAAAGTATAATATATTTCTAAAATTTTACCAAATTGATGTTACGATCCTTAATAGTTAACTCATAAAACTGCACATTAGTTTGTAGCATGTTAAAAAGTGTTGGCCTGATCTCGAATGATACTGCTTACACTATGGTTGAGTGATGCCTTGACATACAGTATTGAATCCTAGTCTCATCAAATCCATAAGGTTTCATTGCTGGTCTCTTTAATTGAATTATTTTACCATTTCTTCTTTGTTCTCTTCTTGACATCTTGCTCTTCTAAGTGCTCATTCTAGTCAAGTGATATCAATTGCTAGAGTTTCTATGATGTTGCTTGAACTTCGAGTAACTCCTGTATTAATACAGTTGCACAAAAATAAGAAAAGTAAAAAAGAAATTCCTTAGAACAAAGGAATTCAACTAGTCCAAAACTAATTCTCTGGAAATGGTGAAAAAAATATTAAACAAGTTTTACCTAATATGAAACCCTCAATAGTTATAAGTGTATTGATCATAAATTTGTAGTAATTAAGATATCAATCCCGTGAGGAATTAGCTAAAACTAAATGAAACCAATTTTATCTAAGGTTGTAAAAAGATGTTTGAATCAAAGTGAATGATAAGAAATTAAAACAATCAATTGAAATTGAGCGCTGAACCATTTAACAATTGAGTTATCACAACAAAACAAGAATGATCAAGTGTGAAAGTCTATGATTCATTTTATCCTTATTTTGCTCCTTTAACCACTTTTGGTTTAATTTAGAGTTGATCCTAGATTTTTTAGGGTTTAATTAATTCTCTCCTAAGACCTATTCATTTAAACCCAATTGATTTTCCTTAGTTGGTAAAAAAATTCCATATTTATAATCTCTTGATTGATAAAAACAACCTAATGTTTTTAACTAGTTCTTAAGAAATCTAACAGATAATTAAGTTCTCACATAATATCTCTCTTTGTATGAATATCAATTTGATACTCAAGTGACTTATTAGGTCATTAATGCTCATTACCTAACCCAAAACAATTACTTTCAACTCATTCTCTCGATTTATTAACAAAGTATAATAAAACACAAACATCACAACACCCAAAACATTATATTGAAATCAAAAGTGTTCAGGTTATAAAATAAGTTTATTCATGTTAAAAAATAAGTCAAGAATAAATACTAATATGAAATTAAAAGATCATCAATGTGTATAACATCCTCAATACTAGTTAACAAACTAAACTTAAAGAAAATAAACAAAGGAAGAAAAAAAACTTGAGTTGGATTAGTCAAGATTTACTAGACAACTACTGATCTTCTTTCTCTCTCCTTGATTTTCCTTGCTTTTTCCCCAATTTGAGTCTCTTAATTTTCATTTATGTTAAATGAGTGGCTTAGGGCTATGTTTAGGGCTAACACATTGTCTTAAAAATGCCTTCTAAATATAAAAACAGATGGAAAACTCGGTGTCTGGCAAGTGTCTATCATTGTGACACCCTCTAAAAACATTTTATTGTGATCGTGACTCTCCATACATGATTGTAACCAAAGATAAAATCCTTCTATCATGATCGTGAAACTCTATGCAAAATCATGACAATAGTGAGGAGTCTTTTGTCATGACCATAACACTCCATGGATAATTGTGACCCAACCTTTTGGAAAAAAATATGTTCTAACTTCCTTCAATCTTCATTTATTTGGGTTCATTCACTAATAAACATATCAAAACACTTCAAGAACTTAAGATTAAGATCCACATCATACCCTAAAGCACATACCACTTAAAAACATAAATTAACAATCACATTAATATAATTATAAGGCTAAACATGAAATAATTAATCTAATCAACACCTATAAACACACTAAAACACCTACCAAAACATAATATAAACTACAACTATCATCCACTTCCTACCATCCCCTAGCAAGTGTCCAATAAAGAAATCAAGTTGTTCCTAGAGAGAGAAATTCATCCTAATAGGAAGGATTAAAACTTAAGATTAGAAGAAGCATTATGGACTTATTTGGTAGCTTGTAAAACACTAATTGGTCTATCTCCATATGAATTGGTGTTTGGAAAGTCAAATCATATTCTTGTGGAGCTACAACATAAGGAATATTGAGCTATTAAGTGTTGCAACATGAATCTTGATGATGTAGGAGTATAGTGGAAGTTAAAAGTGTAAGAGCTTGAAAAGATGTAGAGCCACTCCTATAAATGCAATGATTTATAAGAAAAGGACAAAAGAAATTTTCCTTTATAGACATCTATCACTGTTATGAAAACCCAAAACAAGAATTGAGCATTTAAGTTTTAAACATAATCAATCAATTACTATTCCATTCAAAATAAGCAATATAGAGGTACACTCTTACATTGAAGAAAATAATAGTCAAATATTAAAAAATAACTGCATAAAAAATAAAAATTAAAAGTAAAAGTATAAATAAAAATAAGTAAACAAATAAATAGAAAAGAAGGGAAACAAATAATTAAATAAAACAAACAAGAAACTAAAAAATATGAATTAAAATAAAGAAAATAACTAAAGGAGCAAACGTTATTAACAAAAGTATTTAGGATAATTAAATGACACAAGAATTGAAAGAAAAGGTTCAAAGGTCCTATTGTAAGAGAAGGATCTCTCTATATAGGGTCCTCTACTTGGATCTTAGTTTCCCAAAGTTTTCTATTAAAGGAGAAGTCTGTGATAAGCTCTAGTATGGCTATATCACTCTTAATCACCTCCCTTTAGTTCTTCTTTAGTCTTCCTTTTTTTCTCTTATATTTCTTAAGTTTAATCTTCTTTTATCTTCTCTCTGAGGCTTTAAGATGTATCCTCTTAGCATGTTCGAACCACTTAAGCCTTGTCCCCCTTAATTTGTTATCAATGTTAGCCACCCCCTAACTTCTCTCTTGCCACTATATTCTTACTCTTATCACTTTTGGTATGATTACATATCCAATGGAGCTTCCTTATCTCCACCATCATTAACTTGTTACTATATACATGTTTGACAAGCCAACGCTCTGACCCATAAAGCATGGCTAACCTAATTTATAAACTGACATATATAACATACTAAACCAACCTAGATAATTTTCACTAGGAATTTTCAACCATTTATAACATATACAGTTCCTCATTCACCTAGGTAATGTTCCTAGCACCTTAAAATCATACATAATGTAAATTTAATTAACAATAAGTGCAAAATATAATTCATAACTTTAAATAAATGATAGTGCATCAAAATAACATAATTAGCAGGTAATAGAAATTTTCTAGATGATGCAAAAAAGTGTAACAGAGAAAAATAAAAGTTGGCACTAAGTTGCACTATATTTTTAGAGAGGGTTTAAAGTGATATCACTCTAAGAGTAAGAGAAAATTGTTAATTTAGATAAACCATATTGAAGAAATGGTACAAAATGAGAAAACATAGGGTGAACACGCCTTTTATAGGGAAATACACAACTGTTACACAAGATCATACAAGTGTCATGCTCTATAAGGAAATAGGTGTATGTTGATAGACATATGGATATGTTATTCGAATGAAACGCAAAGGAGGAAGTAGAAAAGTTAGTATAAGGACACACGGTTTATATAGGACCATATAGGTGTCAAGTTATAAATGTTATATTTTGTTTTTCGAACTCCTTTATACGAGTAAAACATAAGGCCGTGTATATTTACCTTAAAGACATGTTCACAATATGGTTTTGATAACCTACAATGTAAGGGCATGTTTAAAAGTGGCTCATTTTGTAACTTCTTAGTCTTTTCTTATAGGTGAACATACGTCTAGGCTTATAGAAAGGTGGTGAAGTATATGGAAACACGAACCCTATAGGTGTTATGTAAAAAAGTGACACATTATATTTCTCATAGTAAGTCAATATAAGAATAAACAACGTGGCATGTTTGAGCCTATATTAACCTAAAAACTTGCAAAAATAAAAAAAAGAAATACGCTGACTCTAAACACTTAACATAAGGTTCCGATCATGATTCGAAAAGTTAAGATCAAGAATACAATAATGATAGTCAAGAAAAAACTTAGCTAATAAACTAAATAATTAAAAACATTAAGTCTTGAACATAAAAAGTAAAGTAGAGGATGAGTGGCCTTCTAATAAGTACTTGTTGTAGGTTATAAGCTTAAACTCATTCCATCACTTCAACCTAGAAGAATCTTAGTTATTAGGTGTATACTACCATAAATTCCTCCACTTCCTTTAGCTTCTTCTTTTTCTTAATAGAGTGATCAATTTTCAGATATATTTCAAGTTTCCTTATGATGAAATTCCATGTTTCTTTTACTTTCCCTTACTTTGGATTTAATCCCTTTGGATTTGATATTTTTGCCTCTTATATAACATCAACTATACCTCAGACAATAATAGACAAATATAGGCAATTATTATACTTAACGTCAATGTAATTAATAGGTATAGATGTTATAAACTCCAATTTCTATCCTTGAACCTTTTAGATAGCTTCCGTTTATAAATATCTACTAAGGCCTTATATATGTTTAAGAAATGATATTCCAAAATCAAAGGCACATTCCTATCCTAAACAATATCTTAGATCATAGAGTTTATGGGGATAAGAAATCTATCGATCTGATAAACACATCTTCTAATATAACTACTGATTGCATAAAAGATCAATTTGACAATTACAGGGATATATTCATAGGTTTTAAGTTACCCATTTTGAACTTCTTACAAATTTTTAGAGGTATGAGGTTAACACTTACCTTTAATTCACTAAGACTATTATAAAGCTCATTTCTCTAATAAAATAGGGAATAGAGAAGCTATTAGGACTTTTAAGTTTTTGAGGTGATTAGTTTTTAGTCGCAACTTTATACTCCTTGGTCAAAGAGGTATTTTGTATTGCTTAAGCCTTATTTTATCAAATAATACGTCTTTTAAAAACTAACATAAAAAAGAACTTGTTTCAAAGCATTAGTAAAAGCTATATTACTATATATTTTTAAAATAATTATGGCAAACTTCCTAAATTCCTTATTTAATTTGGTTTTTACTAGTCTTTGAGGGAAAGGTATAGGCTGCTTGTTAGGCACAAAAGGAACTATATTTCGATTCTTCTCATTTCTCTCCTCTCTCTTTCTTAATCTTTTTCTCCACTTTGATAGGTGTATTACTTCCTTTGGATCCCTTACTCTCATTTTTCTCCAACCTTAGGCCCTTAATCAACCACCACCCTAAGCATCATAACATTAAAATACTCTTTAGGATTTTCAAGTTTTTGACATAATTGACTAGGTAGTGTAACGATAGAATTGACATGTTGTGATACATAGGCTTTATGCTACTTGCTATGAGTTGTAATAGAGTCTAAATTAGAGATAAACTTTCTATCTCCTCCTTAAAATGCTTGCTTTGCTTAGCTTGGTTAGTCAAGAAGGTCTTTAAGATGGACTCCAAGACAAGTTTTTAAGAATTTTATTTAAAAGATTTAGGTTAGAAACTAGGTATAAGTTAGAAGCACAAGAGCTTAAATGAGTTAAAGCACAAAATTTAAGCCATCCTCTTAATGTTCAAACTCTTTTGTCTATATGGAATGAGAAGGAGATGGATATGGGAGAAGATGGGACAAGAAAATGCAAGAAAGTGAAGAATTGAGCATAGCCTACAAGATATAGACCATGTATCCACTTGCATGGTCATGTTTAATTTTCAATGTGGCATTTTTGGTTATGCACGGTTGGATGCATGATTTTTTATCTTCCTATAAACCTAATTTTTACTATAAATGGACCTTTGAGCTACCAAACATAACATAAATCATTTTCGGAACATGAAAGGAGGCAAAAACTTACTTCTTTGGGATCTATAGAGGGCTAATCTTCCTTATTCCAGTTCATAGGGGAAATCAAAGTCGAAGAACACATTTAGGCTTCTCTTCATTGTGTATTGTTGATTTTCTATCTACAAAGATTGTTTATGTTATTATTTTCTTATTGATTTGTGAATTTATGTAAGAATGATTTGAATGGTTTAACTAGATTGTTTTTATATAAACTTCTTGCTAGCATATTGAATACAATACATAATAGTTGTGTTTATGATTCATTTGTGGTAAACCAATGGTGATTAATCATTGGTGATAACATGACATAGATTAAATGGCCCAAGCTTGTATAGTTGTTGCCTAGATTAATTTGTTTTCCTAGTTCATATTGCAGTTGTCCTACTTAATCTAAAGAGCTTAATCTAGGTTTTTTAATCGCTAGGTTTAGTTAAATAGCTTATTTTGATTAAACAAAATCTAAGAGAGAATTGGGGTTAATATAGCTTATTGTTAACCTACAATTTTTGGTTTATAAGAAAGGTGTGAAGATAATAAGACAATGAAGTATTTTTAATTGTGTGTAGTCTGAGATTGAAACAAAAACTGGATTCTAAGCGCATTAATAAATTTTATCATTTTCTCACCGTTTGAATTAAATTCCTTTCATTGATTCAATTTTACTTTATTTCCTTATATGCATTAAACCAAAAACCCCTTTATATTCTAAAAATCAATTCATTTCATTATAAAAGCTACACGTATATTCCCTATGGATATGATCCCTGCTCACTGCTACTATGAATCTTGACGTGCAAAATTAGGTTTTATTTTGTGGTGCATTTGACCTGCATCAAAAATTTTGACACCATTACCAGGGAATGTGATGCTTTAGTTTTTGGTTTTGATTTCAATTGGTGTCTTGTATATATATTTGCTTATAATCATTTTTCAGTTATTTCTTAATATTTTCACGTTTGTTAGTGATGGTATATGGTAGTAACAAGATCTCATCATAAAGAACCTATACAATTTGATTCAAAGATCAAAAGGACACTACAAAAGTTACGAAGGGAAACCGAAACAAGTTGAAAAGTACAACAAGAGCTTGAATTTGAAGAAACGATGGCTAATTCAAGAACATTAAAGGAGTTGGCTACACCAGAGTTAACTTAAAGAGCATTGTGTATTAATTTTCCTAATTTTGATGAACATGTTACTTTTGAACTTAAGTTTGGGTTAATTTATCTTTTCCCTAACTTCCATGGACATGCAATTGAGGTTGCACACAAGCATCTTAAAGAACTTGATGTGTTTTATCTGAGTATGAAATCTCAAGGAGTAATAGATGAGTAGATCATGTTAAGGGCTTTCACATTATCACTGAAAGATGCAACAAAGGATTTGGTTATTTGATTTTCCTACTAGGATCGTGAACACATGGATTGAGATAAAGAGGCTATTTCTGTGGTTATTTGATTTTCCTACTGGGATCATGAACACATGGATTGAGATAAAGAGGCTATTTTTGTAGAAATATTTTCTATCATCATAGATAGATAGCATAAGAAAAGAGATATGTGGGATAAATCAAAAAAATGAAGAGTCCTTTTATGAGTATTGGGAGCACTTTAAGAAGTTATATGCTAGTTGTGCCTACAACAATATATCAGAACAACTTCATATCCAATGTTTCAATAAAGGATTATTACCTATGGAAAGGAGTTTGGTAGATGCAGCAAGCGATGGGGCATTTTGTAAAAAGACTTAATAGAGAGAAGGATTTTAACTGAACTCATGGTCGCTAACACTCAAAAATTGGACACTCACAATGATTTTTGTTGTGTCAAAGATGTAAGTACTTCATCCATTGAACATCATTTAGATGAGCTAACATCTTTTGTTAGACAAATTGATGTTAGAGAGGCACAGATAAAAACGTGTGGAATATATGCAAATACAAGCTATTTTACTGATAGTGCCTAATATTACAAAAGGGAAGTATGGAATACATGAATGTTATAGGCGGGAATTTTCTTAATCAATACTATCGTATTCCTAAACTTATAATCTAGGTTAGAGGGATCATCTAAACTTAGGTCAGGTAGTAGAATTGCTTCTTGAATAGGCCATAGGGAGCGCAACAATTCCAACCAAATCCATAAGCCTCCTCTTTCAATTCAGGTACATCTTTGGAAGACTTAGTTAAGTCTCTTGCTACTAACACTCTCCATTTTAAGATGGATGTAAAACAATTTTAATAAGATACAAAATAAAGCATCAAGAACTTGGAAAGCCAAATGGGTTAAAAGGTGGTGGAAATCAACTATCTAGAATCACAAAGTAGAGGGAAGATGCCACATTATCCTAAAAGGACCCTATCAAGGATGGCCAATGAAGAGGAGATTAATAGGCAGTTAAAAAATGAAGGAAGTCCCTCTTCTAGCACAAAGATAAACTTTGAAAGTCGTAATATATTTAAGATTAATCCCACATATTTTACTATCAGACTAGCAAAATAAATCAAAAATGAAAAAGATGAGAAGATATTAGAGACTTTTTTTAAGATAAAAGCAAGCATACCTTTTCTAGATGCAATCAAGCATGTTCCTAGGTATGTAATATTTCTTAAGGAATTCTATACAAATAGAAGAAAGCTGAGAGGTAATAAGAAGGCGATGATGTGTGAGAGAACATTTTTTAGGTCTTTAAGAAAAAGATACCATTGAAATGTCGAGATCCAAGTCTATTCACTATTACCTATAAAATAGGTAACACTATGTTTAATAGAGCTACATTAGATCTGGGAGCTTCAATTAATGTTATGCCTTAGTCAATTTATGCTTCCTTAAATTTAGGCCCTATAAAAGAGAACTATTGTCATACAATTAGCTGACATAGTAACGCTTACCCTGGTGGTATAATTAAGTATGTATTGGTGTAGCTGAATAAGTTAGTGCTTCCTATGAATTTTTATGTAGTAGATATAAATGATGAAACCTCATACAATCTAATGCCTATCTTGTTAGGGAAAATATTCTTAATAGGGCTTAAACTAAGATAGATGTTTATGGGGGCACCATCATGATGTAATTTGATGGAGAAGTAATTCATTTTAACATTTTTTATGCAATGAAACATCCTCAAGATGATCATTTTTCTTTTTCTGTTGATTTGGTTGATCCACTAGTGCAAGAAATGTTTAAATTGAGTTGCAAGAAGAATCAATTAGAAGTAGTCTTCACTAATCACCCAGAATCAAAAGCTATTAATGATGTTGAGTTGGAAGAAGAGGTAATTAAGCAGGTGGCTACCTTACAGTCATTGGAAACCTCTCCCAAAAGATATAAACTAGCTTTTATGTAGTCATCTGAATCTTAGCAAAGGTTATTACATTTTGATGTGCAAATACCTAATGTGGAGTTAAAACCACTGCCTACCTACCTGAAATATGCATATTTAGGAGATAAGTAGATCCTACTAGTCATTGTTTCAACAATTATGACCTCTAATTACGAACTCAAATTGGTTTGAATGTTGAGAGATCATAAGAAGGTCATCAGATGGATGATTTTATATTCAATGAGTAAGCACTTCTATATGCTTACATCATATTTTTCAGAGGTGGAAGCCAAGTCCACAAGGCAAGTGCAACATAGATTAAACTCTCTAATGATGGAAGCAGTGAAGGAAGTGTTGAAGCTTCTCAATGCTAGGATAATTTATCCCATCTCTAAAAATAGGTGGGTAAGTGTTGGATAAGGAAAAGAAAGCATGCCATATTTGGAGAAGCAGTAGATTTCAAAACTTTTTATAAATCTTATTTGTAGCAGAAGCAATATATCCAAATCATCATGCCAATCTATACATGATATGGTATAAGGATAATAATAAACAAAAACAAGATAGTGATATTACCGACTCCTTCGCTACAGCTTTAATTTCTCGCTACGCTATCATCTCCTTCTTCATGTATCCAAATCCTTTGCTTTTGAATCCTTTTATTTGTCAATCTATCCTCTCTTTGTTGTTGTATCCTCAACCAATTTGATTTACCTTTTCTTCTAGGGCAACTTGGTTAACAAAATCCTTTGGGGGAAAGGAGAAGAAATGTTTGGAGTAGATTTTTCTTAGAAGAAAATGAACCAAAAATGAGACTCTTCTCATGCAAATTTTGACTCACTCATGCATAAAAGGAGAGAGAGAGTTAAAACACATAAGAACACCTTCTTACACCCTCAATTTCATTTATGCTTCAAATGGAAGAAGAGAATAGCATCCAATGTATCACTTCTTACTTTAATCAATCATAAAGTAGCCGATAAATGAGACTCTTCTCATTTATCTTTAAGAGGCTATATGAAAAGACTATTGACCTAAATATGACCTACCAATTTCAGTTTTGGAAGATGGAAGAAGGAAGATGGTCCATCCAATGCACACATTTCTTCTTTAATCCATTGAATGCTAGTTGGTTATATGCTAACATTAAAAGATAACCATTAAACCATTTAATGGTAAGTTCACAACTCCATTTAATGATGATAAACCATAATAAAGACCATCTTTATTTAGCAATTTTATGTCAAATGTGCACCTACACAATCAGTCCGTTAAAATCAAAATTGCTACTCCTTTCTTTAAAAAATTTGTTTTAATATAATTAATCTAATCAATTAAATTAAACCAAAGTTTAGCCTATTTCTAAATGAACATTTGGGCTTCTAGTTAACCATTAATTAGTGCAACCCAACATTCAATAATGGGCTTCTAAAAACTCCATTTATATTTCTTACTTAGCTTGATAACCTTCCTTGAAGCCATGTAACACCCCACTCCCTCGTAACCCGAACCTGACATCGATGGTGATATCCGGATCTGTGCCTCGCGAGGGTAGCTTGCTACATCACTCAGTAAACTCAGTATCAAAAATTTTTTGTAAACATTCATACGCGTGAAAAACAGTAGACAATCGAGCCCGTGTTAAATTCGTATACCATTCCAATCATTACAAATATTCAACAATAATTTAAAATAGTCATTTAATGTATACCAATCCATAACCAAA
>JAOSBN010000178.1:10857991-10874760 GCA_027563595.1 Erythroxylum suave | reverse complement strand
AATTCATTTTGTAATTAATTAATTACAGTATTTTTTACAAACCAACCACTATCAATGGTAATGATAATCATTCCTTTGTCTTAACCAACCACCATAATTATAATGATTATATCAATTCTCATTCCTCCATATATTCATTCTCATTCCCTTCTATAAACCAAGCGCCCCTAAATGCTAAGGCAAAACATCACCGAATATATGCGTTGTCTTCAGAAGAATAAGAAAAGATATCTTATTGCTCTATAGCAAAAGAAATATGGGATAAACTTCAAGTCATGTTTGAAGGAATTACTGAGGTAAAGAAGCACAGAATAAGTCTTTTAGTGCATCAATACGAAACTATTGACATGAAATAGGGAGACACCATAAATGAATTCTTCGAACGCTTCAACAATGTCATCATGACCCTAAAGAACTTAGGAAGGATATATCTCAATGATCTCATAACAAAGAAGTTAAGGTCACTACCAAAGGAATGGAGACCTAAGGTGACAGCTCTAGAAGCAGCAAAGGACCTGGACACTATTTCACTTGACTAGGTATGAGAAAATTTGATAATCCATGAAAGCAAGCTAACTTTGAGATGAAAAATCCTCGTACAAAAAAGGAATGACATTAAAAATAACTAACGAATCAAACTATGATGACAGTGAAACTGAGTTGCAAATAGATGGAGATGTTGAGTTCAACTTTATGGTCAGAAAATATGCCCGCTTCCATAAAAAGAATATGATGAAGAAAAGAGATAGAAACATGAAAGCCGAAAATAACGGGTTCCTATCAAAAGGCAATAACATCAATAGCAATAAACAAAACAATCAAATCATATGTTATCACTGCAAGAAGCCTAGACACACAAGACTAGACTATCCTCTTCTTCAAAAGGACAGGTTAGAGAATAAAAAATCTAGAAAGCAATTGACGACTGTAGCTTGGTCAGATGAGGAATCTGAAAACTTTGAAGAAGAAGAACTAGAAGAAGTCTGCAACATTTGCTTCATAACTGAATCAAGAATCAATGAGGTATATTATACTGACTCTGATATTGAAGTTGAAGAATTGAAAAATGCATACCATCAATTGTATGATCAGTACAAAAGGTTGATTGTGAAGTATTTCAAAGAAGTTGAGAGGTCCAAAAGCAATGATGCATCTCTTAAGAGTGAGAATAAATCATTGGAATCTGTGAATGAAAATTTGGAGACCAAGAATATGCCTTTTGAGGTTGACTATAAGCAAAAGGTTTTTTAAAAAGAAGCTCTTGAAGAAATACTAGCTAAGTTGAAAAATACGTTGCTAAAAAATGATTATGAAAAGGTAAAATAGTTAGAAGAAAAAGTCGCTGCATTAGAACTTGAAACGGTGAAAAGTGCCGGAAAGATTTTATTTTGATAAAAAGATTTGGAAATTTTCGTTGACGGAAGGAAGAATCTTGATGAATTGCTTGGTAATGGTAAATACATTTTTGGTAAAGCCAGAATAGGATGCAATGAAAATAACAATATTAGTCCATACAAAAACTTCTTTGTTAAATCTAGCAACAACTATAGCCAAAATAATAGGAACTTGCTAAATGGAAAAAATCATAACAACTATCATTCATCAGTTTTGTGCGATTATAGTTGTAAACATGGTCACATTAGTCATTCTTATAATTTTAGTAAAAAAATTATCTCAGATGTGTGTTTGTAGACTTAAAGGTTAAATTACTAACCCGAAAGGACCCAAAAAAATTTAGGTACTAAAATAAGAAAGTGCCTTCTGCAGATTTATTTCAAAATAGAGATAAAGGAGAATTAATGGATAGTTGATAGTGGTTGTTCAAGACACATGACAGGTGTAATGTCACACTTCAACTGCATTGAAAGAAAAGACATAGATAATGTTGTCTTTGCAGACAAAAATAAAGCAAAGGTCACCAAAATTGGTAAAATTGGTAATTATGACTTTACCTTAATTGATAACATTCTTTTTATTAATGGTTTGAAACATAATATATTAAGTGTGAGTTAGCTATGTGACAAACGTTACAAAGTCATTTTCTATGCATCTCATTGTGAAATTGTTGATATTCATAATGATAATATTGTGTTTATTGGTCCTAAAAATCAAAATACATATCGTGCTCAACTAGAAGACATGTTCCTATAAAGTGTTAAGTGTTTTGTCTCTCTAGAAAAGGATTCGTTTATCTGCTATAGAAGATTTGGACATGCCAACATGAGCATTCTATCAAAATAGTCAAAAAATAAGTTAGTAAGAGGATTGCTAACGTTAAAGTTCAAAAGCAATAAGGTTTTGTGAGGCTTATTTAAAAGTTAAACAAGTCAAAAGCAACTTTCCTCCTAAAAATGTTATGTCTAATAGCCAACCACTTGAACTTGTGTGCATGGATTTATTCGGTCCTACTAGGACTCTAAGTTTTGGTGGTAATCATTACAGTTTTGTTCTAGTAGATTATTACTCTAGAATTACATGGGTTTATTTCTTATCAAATAAGGATGATGCTTTTGAAGTGTTTGAGAAGTTTTGCAAAAGAAATCAAATCAAAATAGGGTATTGCATCATTTTAATTTGGAGCAATCATAGAGAGATCTTGATAAACGTTAATATATTCTTAGAGATCCATCTGAAAGTCTAAGAATAGGATCATCATTCATGAAAAAATTTGTGGCTCTCATCTCACAAATAAAACTAGATACTGTTGAAACGACCTTTATTAACAAAAACTGGGTTTCAGCTATGAAAGTAGAGCTGAATTAATTTGACAAAAACAAAGTTTGGAATCTAGTACCTCATCCTTAAAAAAAGTATTCATTAGGACTCAGTGGGTATTTCGAAACAAACTTGACGAAAATGGTAAGGTAGTAAGAAACAAAACTAGATTTGTAGCTTAAGGTTACAATCAAAGGAATGCATTGATTTTGATGAAACTTATAGTGCTATATTAGAATTGATTAAAATTTTACTTGTCTTTGCATGCTATAGAAACTTCAAGTTGTTTCAAATGGATGTTAAAATTGCATTCTAAAAGATAGAAAAACGTATAGCATTTTTTTAGCATTAAAAACTGAATGAATGTGTGGCTTTTAGAAGCCCTCTTCATTCTCTCACAACACATTCGGTGATGCTTTTGTTACAATAATAAAAAAATGTTATTAGGAGAGACAACATGTAAGATGTTGCATGGAAAAAGACGCAAGTCTTCTTATGCTTGTTTTAAAAGCATAAACTGACAACACTTTCATTTATTCAAAAATGAATGAGAGGGTGCAGTTTTTTAGCTCACCATTAACGTAATTGGCAGCTCACCATTGGTCTCTCTATTTTGTCTCTTCATTCTCTCAAAAAACCTAAAGCTATTGGACTTGTAAAAGAGAGTTTTTGTTTTAGCATTGGATGCTCATTGGATGTGTGGTCTTGAAACTCTCTCTTCCAAAAATCACTTTTGGATATAGCAAAAGTGATTGTCTCTTTTTTTTTGTTCTAAAAAAGCTAGCCGAATGTAGTAAAGTGAGAAGGTCTCATTTAGTTTTTTAATCTAGCTGAACATACAAAGAAAAACCTCTACATTTTTCTTCTCCTTTCTCACCAAAGGATCTAGATAACCAAGCTATCCAAGGAGAACAAGTGGTAGATCGGATTGGTTAAGGACATAGCAGAGAGGAGTTAAAGTTGTAGCGAGGAGTCGATAAAATTATGATCTTATTCTTATTTTATTTATTTTCCTTATGTCATCTCATGTATGGATTAAAAGTATGTTGATTTGGTGTTTATGCTTCCGCTGTGTTATGATTTTGGAAAATAGTTTTGAAATCTACCGTTTAGCCAAACCAAGCATGTTTTTGTTTTCGATCTAACAAATTCAATCTTTTTATCTTTAATCTTAGCATGCTTCATCTTTTCCTTCCCTTTAGTTACTTCGAGGGCTGTAAGAGTGGCAAAATTGAATTTCTCCTCCTCAACAATGCAATGGGCAATCAAAGTATTGAAGTCTCATTCCTCATCCTGCAAATAATATTTCTTTACCTGATTATTTAACTCTAGAGGGAGTGTATTCAGGGTTTAGTGAGTTATGAAGACATCATAAAGAGGAATGTTCAACATTTTCAGTTTACTATGAAGATGGTTTGGTATGGATTTCTTAATGATCATAAGACATAATATGTCATACCGATCTTGGGCTTTATAAGCTACTTTATGAGCTTTTGAGCTCATAGATGTAGTTAGAAAAGGCTTATATGTCTGTATGTCCATAACAACCTCAGCTATCTCTATAGCAAATATATCCTCTATGTAATTTTTTGTATTAAAACCGGCCAGATGGTGACGCTAATTTTATTATCCAAAAAGGTGATTGCATAGTAACTTTGATTAAATCAACACAAATGTAAGACAACAGTGTTACTATAAGCCATTAAGTGGTATCTTTATTGAAAATCCCATCACATATATTATGAAACACCATTGGGCTAAATACATAATATATGCAATTAGATTTCCACACATAAAAGGGATTAAAGTACAAACCATCTACTCTCATAACACTACCACCTTTAGGTAAGTAGATCATTCAAGCAACAACTTTTCTCTATCCAATGCCTTTATGCAAATCTCAAAATCTCATGTAAGGCCAATACCTATGGGCAGAATAACTAAACATGAGACCAGAGACATAACGTGTAAGCAGAGCAATTTAAAATATTGGCTCGAAAGGCCACTGTGGTGACTACATCCTCATCAGCACTCTAAAAGTCCACAAACACAAGGGATACATCATTATTTCATCCTCATATTCTTTATGGGCATATGGTATGTGACACTTTAACTTCAGTAAATGGAAAACCTGAATGCACAGTTTTATTGTCATATACCCGTACTGAAGGCATTCTCTGAAAAATTCATTTGAGACTTTGTAAAAAAAAAACTTAGTAGAATGACTCTTGCTCATTACTTGATACCAAACCGATCATCCGAGATACAAGAACCTCATGTATCTCCCTTATGACAAGTTCCCTGCACGAAAATTCACTCAAAAATGGCTTCAGAATTTCTTTGGCCCTTTTCCGATTAACTATCATATGATCTCGAATACCAAATATAAGACCCGAGACACCCCTCATATGATGTCCGAAGCATGAAAATTTACTTGAAATCGGATTCAGAACGCTTTAATTCCTTTTTTTGAAGTGAAACTTTAATTTATTACTAATGTAATAAATCCATAAAAATGGAAATTTTCACTTTATAAATTTTTTGGATCCCAAAACTAACCTAAAAAACCCTGGGGCACCCTTACAGGTAATCTAAAATTTTTATGTTTTTTTAATTTTAATGTAGCTCTATACACTGACATGAGCGCCTCCATGTTAGACGTGCCATCCACGCATAGGTGCATACAATGTATGCGCCATACACACATCCGTTCCCTATTAGGCCACGTGTCCAATATGTGTAACGCTCACGCCAAAATCGTCGCCACTCCCGTGTCTGCCCGCGCTCGATGGTACGATAAATACATTGGGAAAAGGTAATTTTGGGCAAATTTTAGTTCTATTTTTCGTGTTCCTAGGCTCATTTTCAACCCGTTTCTTAAGGTTAAACACATTTATACTACTTTCATGCAATAAAAAGCAAGAAAAAATTGAGAAACAGAAGTTAAATCTTCAAAAACATTATAGAGAGAAAAATAAAAAATTCTCTGTTTTTAACCACCTGATCACATCCTCGCTCTGATACCATATGTAATATATAACAATACTTTAGTTACGTACCTCGGATCAAATGTGAAAGGGCAAAAAATGGAGAAATGTGAAATGTACCTGATTTCGGTTCCTCATCTTCAAATGAGCTTTCCAAAAAGCAAGCCTGAATCTATCGCCGTCTTCACGAGAATCCATCACCAGGATGTGGTCGAAGTCTTTCTACAATTTTCTCAAAACGTAAGCCATCTTAATGGGTCAGATATTCCTTATGCTTACGATTGATATGAGCAACTGTAGGAGACCATAACCTATATATATACCTTCTATAGCGGGCTTCCCCATCACAAGGGCGATATGGACCAAGTCCACACAAAAAGGGATCCATTTTCTACCCAAACTTTGACCCATTGATTTAGATCATTTATTGGGCTGCTTTATTGTCTTTATCTAGATCAAATTATGTAACTTAACCTTTAATTTATTGAAAAGTCAAAATTACAATTAATAGTTGTCCAACTTTATAGGAAAATGACAAATTTTCCCTTACGGGAAAATGTCTAACATAACTGTCTAGTTTACTGTTACCTCATGACATCCCTTTCCAGCTCCGTCACCCATTTAGCTCTCAGATGTACCATCGCTCGTGATCTTTGGCTCGTTCTTGAATGACATTTTCTTCGGTAGTCCTTGTCCCAATGGTCACTCTTTCTTAGCAAACTTCACACGCTTAAGAAAGGCACTTCCTCGATCTCTAACTTTCTGAACACTATCTCAACCACTATCGAAGAACTCATAGTTATTGGCAACAACATCTCCGATGACAATATTGTTCTGTTCACTTTGAATGGCCTCCCTATAGAGTATGATTCGTTCGTCATTATAACAAAGCATCACGTCTCTCTCTTCACATTCTCAGATCTTTTTGCTCGCCTCCCCATCCACGAACAACGTCTTCTCTCCTATCACTCCTTACCCTCCACTGAAGCAACTCTTTTGATCTTTAACTCTGGCGACAACTCGAGACGCTCACTGTGCCTCTCCTAGAATCATAACTCCTCCTTTGGTGGAAACTCATGATCTTGCGACAATAGAAATAACTGGGGCTGAAACCCTAATAGCCTATTTGGTTCAACAACTGGAATAGATAAGGAATAAAATGGTTATTCTTAGGAATACAAAAGATGAGTAATAGAATGGAATGAGTATTACTTTGTTTGGTTTACTGTTAAAGAATTTCTATGCCAATGTTTTTTTGGAAATATAAACTTGGAATGAAAAAGGAATAACTAACAAAAAGACAAAAATATTCATATTATTCTACTACTACTACTACCACTCCTACTCCTACTCCTACTCCTACTCCTACTCCTACTCCTACTGTTGTTGCTACTATTACTACTACTACTACTACTACTACTACTACTATGACTACGAATACTATAACTACTACTACTATGACTACTATGACTACTACTACTACTACTATTACTACTACTACTACTACTTTACTCTTACTCCTACTACTGCTACTGCTACCACTATTACTCCTCTTCCTTCTCTACTACTACTACTACTACTACTACTATTACTACTATACTGCTCCTCCTCCTCCTCCTCCTCCTCCTCCTACAACTATTACTATTATAATTATTATTATTATCATTATTTTTTATTATTATTATTAATTTTATTATTGTTATTATTATCAATTTTCTTCTTCTTCTTCCTAATTTTTTTAATTATTATTATTATTATTATTATTATTATTATTATTATTATTATTTTCTTCTTATCATATGACTTTGACTTTCCAACATTTTGCAAGTGTTTAATTTTTCCTGGTCTGACTGATGTCAGCATTCATTATATAATCACAATTGTAATATAAAATAACAATGGAACGATATTGAAAATAAATATAACATAGGGCTTTAAATTACTAAAAAGTTATTTAGTTGAACAAAAAATACGTTTCAGCCCTATTTTAAATAACTAGACAAAATATTTAAACTTCAACATAATTTTTAATGTGTGGCAAGAAACCTCCCCGGCAGCGAAGCTTGAAACTTCAGCTTCCTTCTGCTGAAGAGAGACCATGGCTTTAGTTTTTGTGACCACTGATGCATTATCGTCAATAGCATACATTTTTTTTTTTTATTGCTCTGACAACGTTAAAGAGAATTAGATCACATACTAGAACTTATTATAAAATTCAACTTAATTTGCTTGTAGACAATATACTCATATTCCTAGACTAGTTGGGTGATTTAACATTAAAAGAATATAGGTACCATTAGCTTGTCTATCTCATGGCTCTGGTATAGTATCTCAATATCTCTAAGCTTTGCAAAGTAAAAGTCTCTCTCCTTCTCAAGACTATCAACATTTAGCTTCAATTATGTGATCTGCGCATCAACTCATTTGAGACAGTCAATATTTAAACAAGATCAATTTTGTTTCTATAATTTGTACTTGATCGTCATATGCAGAAACAGGACTAGGAGGTTTAGAAGGCTTCATATATTGATTTGAATGGTTAACTGAGGACACATCATTCCTCCTTGTATTGTGGGAGGACAGGGCTTTGGAAGGGTCGGTGGACCCTTTGGTTGAGCACTAAGATGGAGGGCATATCTTGCCTGCTTCTTTACCTCCTTTACAAGCATCTCTCTTTTCTAATGGACATAGCTAAAGAAAAGATAAGTAGGAAAGTGAAATTTCTCATATCGCAATGTCATGTATCAATTATAGCAATGAAAATTCATAATAATCCACCAAGGAACACACAACTCTGTTGTCAGAACAATACTACTAGAAATCAAATCAAAACTTCCTTGATCGAGACAAACGATTATCGACTACAAGATTTTACTGAAATGGCAAGAAAATTGTGATCCCAAGCAATATCACAGACTCCAAGTTTGTTTTCAACTCAAGATGATACTAATCCAACCCAAATAAACAAAGCATTTTCTCTAAATTTGTTGGACCCCACACCCCACCCGTAGGTGTTTGGGGGGTACACCCTGGCATGTGTTTGCGGGTGATACCGCGACATCCAACCTTAATCAGTATTGTCCTCTTTGGGAATCGAACTCGCGACCCCTCAAGGTTTTGTTGTTTCTAAGAACACGCCTCTCACCATTGAGCCAAGTAGAAATTATATTGTTTTGATTTGTATAAGTTTTGAATAGAGATGAAATGAGTGAAAGAAAAAAAAAGTTTATACCATTTCGGATTGGATTAGTCTTAAGGTTTCCAACGCGATCGTTTTTCTCCGTTCTTTGTTTTCGGATGTCGGATCTACTTTGTTAAGTTTTCGATTTGCTTCCGCTATCGTTTTGCGTTTCGATTCGAACCTCATCTTCGTTTCGAAAATTTTCGTTTCGTTTTTCGCTTTGTTTTCTGCATTTTTCAGTTGGGGGTCCGGTTCCCGGATCGGGTCCCAACATTTACTGATTCACTCTACTTAACATAAGCATACACCATTACAACTACTGATGAGAACAGAATGAAAGCTACAGTGGATCGAGAAGCTGGTTTTATCATTGTTGCTGTTACTTGCTTATCACATATTGAAACATAAACATTTTCCGCCTAGTACATCAAACATGTTTAGGCTACTACATAAAACATCAAACCTATTTAGGCAAGAACGTCAAATTAGTAATACAACAGATGTTAAAACATCTAACACTTTGCACTTTCCAACATCAGGTTAGGTGAAGAACATTTACACATTGTTCCAGTACATCAAACCATTTCCAGGTAAGACTTTACAAGTACAACTATTGCCTTTTTTTCCTTCATTTTTTAGACTAACAAACATAAGCAATAATACTAAACAGAAGCTTAAACAAGTGCTCCATTTCCAACACTTCGTCAATTGTGTTTCGTAACAAGTCCTCCTACCAACTAACTCATTCTTCAACTTCAACTTTTCTGCAATCCTTTCAGCTTGCATAATTTCTACTTCATTCTCTCTTAACTCTATCACTTCCACCTTCAATAGATTATTTTGTCGATATAGCATCTTCTCTCTACTTTTCAACTCTAAAATAATTTGTCTTACTCTTGGACAAAATCTTTCATTATCTCATTCGTGAAATCCACAAACATTTTCACTCTACCATCAAAAGAAATGCAACATTTCGTTAATGAAATAGATGAACATATTTAGCTAAAACAACATAAAAATGTACTAAAATTATCGAAAAGAGTTGACAACTATAAAACATTCTTCCTAGATTTTCATCAATCTATGAAGTTCATCTAGATGCTTTCAAGTTACGGTAACAATATTTAGCCTCTTCGTCATAGTCTCATTCAATTGGATAAGTTGAAGAAATCAAAGTCATAACAAGCTTAGAACGTGTCCTTGTACAGCTGAAGTTGAAAATTTTGAAAATTTTAACACAACACAAAATCACATCCAAATTGAACCCACTAATCAACCTCTTTACCTTGAAGAACTACTACTTAAGCTTATGTTGTAACATTGATTGTGCACCCACTGACAGCTAAATGATGTCTACAAAATTGAATTTGTTTCCTCCTAATAATTTGCATCTCTTATATGAATGTCATACTTTATCTTGAACCCGGTGCATAGACAATATCAAAATATAGATAACTACCAACGAAGCTAAACTAAGTGACACAAATCATATCCTACTTATAATTTCAACTACATGGGGGAAGAGAAAACCTGATCATATCCTATATCCAAATGTATAATAAAATTTTTCATGAAAAACAAGTATCAATACGCCATTCCACCCAATAATCAAACTCATTTCAAGAAAATAAAATTATTTACGTAAATGTAACATTGTTAAGGCAAATGAATAAAGTGGATATTAAAATATCATAAATTTATATACAAATATTAGAAGGGACCGTGACTCTCATTACCTACTTCAGTCTTCTTTCACAGCACGGGTATGTTTCAAATTTCCAAAAACCTTACCGCCTATTCAACTCCAACGCCAAAAGAGAGATCTCACTCTCAGACTACCAAGAAGGCACAAGCGATGGTGCGTCTAGGGATTGGAGTGAAGGTACAATTGAGGGAACAAAAATAGGATGAATCATCTATTCATCAACGATTTTAAGGGTTGTAAAGACAACAATATGTTGATGAAGAAGAGGGATGCATCTTTCGTTGTTTAAGTCTAAATTTAAGCAATTAATTAATTTTTTCTTAAATTCTACCTGGCGTCCATACTAAATAACGTCTATTAATGTGACTTGTAAACACTAAATGAGTTGCATGTAACGGAGTGTGTAAACACGTCCTAATTTGCATCAAAAAAATCTTTAACTGAACGGACCTGTGAAATTATAGCCCTTAAATGAGCTAGTTTGGAGTTAATGTTTCAAATTAATCAAACTCTAAAAGATTAAGTCCCAATTTGGGCTTTTAGCCTTGACAGGAGATCTACCATTAACCTAGCTCAAATTAATATTTTTAAATTGAAACAAAAAGTTATTATGTTAAAAAAAATTCCTACTTTGTAAATTTATTTCAAGTTGAATTTAATCCAATATAAAATGTTAATTACTTCCAAAAAATGTAATACGAAAATGCGAAAAAATGAATCTCTAATATAAATTTCTCGTGATAAGTGTTTTATTTGAATCTTACCAACTTATTAGTCAAAAAAAATTTTAAATATAGAAAGAAAATAGAGGCAAGTTGGCCGGATGCTAAAATAAGAATTAACATATTTATGTTAGTTAATGTTTATGAATTATTTTATAATAATGTTTATAATTAAACTTTATAATTCTCGTAATCAAAGGGTGAAGTGAAGTTATTAATCATGGATATTGTTGGTCAAATTGACATGACATGAGTTCATCTTTAAAAAAATAAAAATGAACTGGCAGATTTTGGTATTGTATCAACAAGTGGCCTTTTACAAAAATGTGATAAGCAATTAAAAATTAATTTTAAGAGTCATGCCTTGCTACTTTCACTTCAACGTCTGACAGGTTCTATTAATTAGTATCTTCTTGGTCTCATTTCAGTTGTTTAATTTTTTGGGTTATATTTGATGAATAAATAAATTTTTATAGAATAGAATAAGAATAAAGCAGTGAAAACAAATTATTTTTTGTTGCCTTTACCCAAAGCTCAGACTAGTTTCGATTATAAGGAACTTGAATTATTCCACTAAACGAAAGGAAAAATTAAGTGTACTTTAAGGAAATTGTTAAAAGAAAAGAGAGGATCACAAGAGAAGGTCCAACAAGCATTAAGAGAAAAACCTTTCGCTAATGTAAACAAGACATGCTTATTTTAAAAAAAAAAAGATAAATGAAACATTATTTATATGTTTATGAATATTCTAATTATGATGATTATATAATTAATCCTTGTATTTGAAATTATTATAATGTATTATTATATTTTGATACTGATTATGATGTATTTTATTGAGAGTAGATCAATTGATAATACTTGATATAATACCAATTTTATGAAAATAGTTAAGTAAATCAATAACATATTTTTTACCCTAAAGTAATTAGAGAATATTCTATTATTTCTAATTAGTAATAATTTAGAAATTATCTAGTTAGAATGAATTAAATTTTAAAAATATTATTTTTAAATATTAATTATTAATTAATAAAAAATAATTGAATTATATTTAATTTCGACAAGGGACGACAACAGAATGATTAGATTATATATTATTTTGATAATATTTAAATAATCAGAATAACCTATAACCTCTAAAGTTGAAGAAGTTGCAGTTGGAATTAGTCAACCTTCTGACACGTCAAATACCAACCCTGCCCCGGCACAATTCAGGCGCTTAAAGCCTAGCCGGAAAAGTGAGATGCCACATGTAGAGAACGACGGGCTGGCAGCTGGTGCAATATTTGCTGGGAAAGTAAGGCCTATCCAACCATTTGATACCATTAATAATTATGGGGTTTTACAGATTGCCTGGCCCGTGTTTCCAATGTTGAGGGATGGCTTTATTAAGGATGCTGGAAGTGTCGTGTCTCTTGAACAATTTTTGCAGGTGGGGTTAGTTGAAGCAAACATGGAGACAGGGTGTCCTCTAAGAACGCGTGAAACAGATAATACTAGTATGTCAAAGCAAAGAAAGGATGTCTCTCCAGGTACTGGTAGTCAACAGCCGAGGCAAAAGGATAAGGAAGCGATGACCCTATCAAAGGCCAGGCGGAAGAGAGGTTACAACCTCCCAGTTGCCAAGGGACAGGATCTAGAGGGCACGGTGAAAATCATGACCAGAGCTGGTTCTCTTACTGAGCGTGAAAAAAGGATTCTCGCCCACATCCAAGGAGCCTAATGATTAATTTACAAATATCATTAAAGTTTGGCTAGGAAGTCGGTGTCCGAGTGCAACGTATCAATAGGGGCATGTGACCTCGACTTTGAGAAACGAAGATGGACTTGGGAGCTAAACCAGGGAGATGTTCATGTTGCAACAAATGCCTTTCTGTGCTGGCATCCCGTCAAAAATAAGGCACTTGCACTTCTGCCTTCTGGACCTAGGAGAACTTGCAGCATTTTGGAGTTCAGAGAACATACTGATCCTTTTTGTTGCGATATCTTAAATCAATGTTAGGTAGCCTTATATGATGATACCTTAAGTCACTTACGGTATCTAAAACGTAAAATGAACACTTCCCCAAATTTATTCTGTAAGATTACAAGGAAATATGAAAGATAAAATTCTCATCTCCTGACGAATGTCAGTAACCGACTGTGCAGGTAAAGCTGTCAAACGAAATCTGCTTACATTGATTGCGAGAGAGAAACCTAATGACATATATTTCTCAGAAAACAATAATCATGGACCATACCCACATGCATACAGATCCCTACGTTTGGTCTGTAAACAACTCCACCAGCTACATTTCAAAACCCAAACAGGGGATGGAATCTTCTAAACGAACCGTGTCTTTTTACTGCATATCTTCAATTACTTTGGGAACAAACCGCCAAAGGTCTACAGCAATATCCATCTCCCTTTTCTTGTGAAATTTGTACATTTGTGGTATATTGTATCGAAGCTGAAACCAAGATAACAATAATAATAATAATAGCAGTAAGAATGAAGCCACCAAGAGAAAAGGAAAAAATTCACAGAAATACCACCTTCACTTACTTCACATAAAACTTCAGCATTAATTGCACCAAAGTCTCTCAAAGATGCCCTTTTCACATGCTGCAATGAAGAGAGATACAAGGAAATGATTTATCGGGCCACAGCCTTCAAAAAAGGCAGATGAGATGAAATACTACAACGAAGTAGACAAATTATAGGGGAAGCCGGTAGTGTTCCCTTGCACTGCATAGAGTAATGCAATGGTAACCCATATGAAGGGGGAGAAAAGGGCAATCCTTGGACAATGCAGTAAGATGAATACACCTTCAGGTATGAGCTCAAAAGCATGCTTCCAAGAGAACCCAGCTTATATGATTTTTTGAAGAATATAGGATAAACAAGATTACAGGACACCAATAGTTCATCACCCTAATCCAATCTCTTAATAATGCCCAAAATAAAGAGTACCCAATATAACATCACAACAATCAAGAGGGCATATTACATAGATATTCTTGTCCAAATGAGAAGTTATGTAACAGAAGATTGATCCACTATAGCTAGACACTTAATTTGTACGAGTAGATAAAAATTCTGGCCCCTTTCGAGTGAATGTCAAGCCTAGCTGTTAGAATCATCAAACAAATAACTTACATCTCTAGTTGACGTTTTGTGCAACGAATAAACAGCTTGAGAAGAAATCTGAAATAAAAAGCTTTTGAATCAAACAAAGGACATTTAGATCAAGTTGATGAAACAAGTATTTCAAATACATCTATCAATCCATATATTTACCTTCAAAGCCATATGTAAAAACTCCATGTCTGCACCTTTTTTTCGAGTTCCAAATGGAGGATTCATCACAATAGTATCAACAATGTGACCTTAAGAGAGAATGAGACCATAAGACAAATTTTAGTAGACCTAAGAATCTACATCAAGTTTGGTCCATAACTTCAGTTTCTCCTTTAAAATCCCATATATGAATTTGATGTAACTTCCAAACAAAATGCACTCTTTTTGTTACCTCTCCATCCCAAGTTCCTGACGTCACACTGAAGAAAATTAAGGTCCAACTGTAGGTTAAATCATTTGAAATCAAAACATGTATCAGAAAACCACCATTAGGCAAGAAACAATCCTTATGAAAATGGAATCTGAACTTATAAAAGTAAAGATAAAGACAACCTCAAGATCCTCGGCATTTTGTGATGCTATTTTGAGGGAGTCAGAATCAATATCTACAGCAATAACTTGTCTGTTTCAAAGCTAAAGACTATAAGAGAAACAAGATTAAAAAATTTCCATATAGTAACTCGGCACAAGAATACCAATTTGTGACAAATTAGTACTAATTAAACAATTCAATATTAGCATATACAAATTGAAGGTCAGCAGAGAATACAGGACTAAATGTAATAACATGAATAAGGGAAGAGAATATGACTCACTCTGCCCCCATGAGAGCAGCTGCGGCACCCAAAGTGCCACAACCACAACCAAAATCAGCCACCACCTTGCCATTCACATCCCCAAATGAATTATGTGCCTGTTAATCCAACACTCTCTTGTTTTATAAAAATATCAGTGAAGACGGGTATACGGTGCAAGAAAGCATATACTATCAAATTAAAAGAACTCAGATTCCTGGATCCTACAAACCAATCCATTACAAACCAACGATTTACCAAAGCCAGAGTTATTGCAATTAGTAAGAATGATAAACAGCACCGGGAAATGGAAAATGTTTGTATTGCCCAAAAACAGTATTCAAAGTATATTGGCTTGCCCATATACAAACCAAAAATAAAAACCGCTCTGGAAATGGAAAAGCGAAGCCAACCCGCAGCGGCAAATGCAATCAAAAGAAATAGAGATTAAACAAGGATCAAGAACAACAATTCAAATAACAAAACTTGAAAGGCACAAGTAAAACAACAACAGTGTGATGATAATACAATCAGAACAATTCAAGAAGGAAAGAGAAAGAGACTGGTACAGTGTAGAGCATGCGAGAAGCAATATGAGGTCCAGTTGGGTACTGTTCAAGCTCCAGCTACAGTTGATAAAATCCATTAATATACAATAAGAGACAAAGTGATACACTTTCCAAATATTGACACACACACAGAGAGAGAGAGAGAGATAGAACCTTTGGGTTAGAGAACTGCTCCAAATCACCCAAAAGGCTCTCTAGTTGCTTCAGCTTCATCTTTTTATCCCTATCTTTGGTCGACGCTAGTTTTGAAGTGCAGAGTAGGAAAAGATTAGGCAAAAGGATTTAGGTGTGGGCAGTTTCTTTATTTGCTCTTTATGATTTGATTAATTTATATAAACAAACCCTAATTTTGAAAGGGGTCTAGATTCCAAATGAGTTGCTTTGTGCAGGATACAGAAATCGCAGGTCATTGTCTAAAGCAACCTCAAAATTCAAATCGAACCGATCCAAAAAAGTGTTGTTACTGTTAATATCATTAACTCTTACACAAAAGCTGTACGAACAGTTAACTTCTAGTTAATTAGTTTCGGAGGTTTTATTAGGTGACAATTGACAGGACACTCCATAACATCTTATTCCATTTGTTCTTTTAACCGGGATATCATACATGTGATAAGTTTATGATGTGCAAACGAGAATTAGAGATGTCAATTTTAGCTTGACTCGGCTTAGCTCGATTCGATTTAGCCCGTAATTAACAGGTTTGATCCAATTAAATCGACCAATTGGTCGGATCATGGGCCAGGTAAGTATGGCTCGTGGAATGGCAGGTCGAGCTATGGCCCATAAAGCACAGGCTATGAGCTGGGGGTGGAAGGTTCATAGGTTGGCCCGTGGCTAGTGGAACTATAGGCGGGTAGAATCACAGACTGGTCTGACCAGCCTGGCCTACTGGCCGCCCACTACTTTATTAATTTAATAATTTTTATATATTAACTTAATAATTAATAATTAACTTAAGTAAATTAAAAT
>JAOSBN010000178.1:10844298-10854430 GCA_027563595.1 Erythroxylum suave | reverse complement strand
GTTTGAAGGCTACAAGAAAAAAAATGATGCAAATTCTAAATCTCAAAAGAGAATATAAAATGTTAAGGATGAAAAAATTTGAAAGTGTTAAGGAATATGCAAGTAAACTCATGTCTATCGTCATTCAAATCAAATTGTTTGGTAAAGAATTTTCAAGTCAAAGAGTGGTGGACAAACTTCTCCGGACCCTTCCTGAAAGGTATGAAACCAGAATTTCATCACTTGAAGATTCTAAAGATCTATAAAAATTAACCTTTGCACAGCTACTAAATGCTCTTCAAACCATGGACCAAAGAAAAATGATGAGAGAGGAAGGAATTGAAGATAATGTTTATAGAGTTTATTTAGCTAGCTTCATCTTTAAAAGGAAAAGCCAAAGTTGTTCAATATAGCAATTGTAAGAAGCTTGGTCACGAAGAGAAAGATTGTTGGCACAATGGGAAGCCACAATGTTTCAAATGCAACATATTTGGGCACATACAAAGGAATTGCAAACTTGAAGATGAAGCATAGACAAATATAGTGCAAGAGATAAAAGAAGAAGCTCTATTTAGTGTCATTGGTGAGATGTGCACCCCAAAGAGAAGTGTTTCAACAATTGAAGGTTGATGATGGTGATGAGAAGTGCATCACATTTGAAGAGAAATGCTTCACAAGTTTTTTGGAGAGGAGTGCACCATATATGAATTTTAAATCAAGGGGCAAAGTTAGTTGACTGATTCAAAAAATCAATTACTATGTTTTAGGAGTATGTGTTTTTTGTTTTTATGTTAGTGGGTCTTAAGATGCTATTATTTATTTTCACTAAGTTAGTGGGTTAGTGATATTAGGTACTAAATCTAATCATAGGTTTGTGATCCAATTTTCTAGGATTCTTTATTGTTATGTTTGCATTATTTAAGCCATTGTTTACTAGACGTTTGGTCGAAGTAGTAAAGATTAGAAATTTGTTTCAATCAAGTGTTGTTCATTATTCTTCTCTCCTCCTCTTTCCTAACAAATAACATTTCCTTTGCATATTGTCAAGGTAAGTGTGTGGTATAACAGAATTTTAGTTTTTCTCCATGTAAACAAATTTTAATTAGATAGTAGCCAAAGAATGTAATCACTTGTTCGTTTCTAGATAATCCATTATAACTCCTAGAATATAAGAATTGAGATTTATCTAACCTGAGTTCTCTCCAACAAAGTATTCTTCCCTTAGGATGTAAATAATTGATGCCCAGGAACAAGAACATGGTCCTTGATATTAACCAAAAGATCCAACTCCTGTTTGATTAGGAATACAAAAGAAGAAAAATTGTAGTATGATCTTTGCATTTCAAAACAATTTAGTACCAAAAGGAACATACAAGATTTTTTTTCAGATTCACCCACAAGTGGAGAGCAGGAAACACATAATAAACTAAAGAACTGTGATATGTTCAAACCCAATAAAGACTTAATCGACATTAGCAATAGGTTACAGATTACATACCCACTAGTTTGATCTCAAAGTCACCTAAACCAATCTTTCTAGAAAAATACTGATAATACGAAAGAATGAGGTATCATTTAAACTGGAAATCTAAGACTTAATATTCAGTTTTTCTCTCATTTATGATGTTCTATTATGGAGTATAAGGCACCATGAGTTGGTACTTAATACCCTCTTTGTCACAAAACTTGTTAAAAATATCATTTGTGTATTCTTTCATATTATCTAACCTCATGATAAGTGACTTATAACTACTTTGATTTTTCACCCATGCTTTATATTTTAAAAATACGTTAGCAAACTTAGATTTGAATTTAAGATAATAAAACTAGCAAAATTTAGTATAATCATCAATAAATGCAATATAGTATTTATTACAATTTAAAGATGATGTTTTTAGGTCCTCCAACTTCTATGTGTACAAGTTGTAGCTTATGCGTTACTCTCTAGGTTATTTGTGAAAAAGGTTCTCTAATTGCATGCCATATTGACAAGCCATACAATCATCTAGTTTGTCTTCCAATAATGGCACACCCTTCACCAAATTGTGTTTTTGTATATATAAAAGTTCGATATGTTGGAAGTGCTTAAGCCTTTTTTGTTATAATTATGCATTACTTCTGATACTTAAAAGCGCCATTCACTCCTCCTACATTAGATTTTAAGCAACGCTTTTTGCTCTTATTTTTACTTTAAATACATATCTGTCTTTCACGTCTTTGATCAAGAATCATTCGTTTTCAAATATGACTTTAAAACCTTTTTCAATCAACTGCCTAACACTAAGCAGATTTTGGTCAATGTTATGTACATATAAAACATCAATAATATGCTTTAAACCTATTAAACTTTCTATAATCATCATTCCTTTTCCTTTGATAGAAATGAACTCACATTTGCAACCGTTACTTTGGTAATGTTAGTTTTATAAAGTTCTTTAAAAAACTTTTAGTCATTGGTGATGTAGTTTATTTAGCCATTATCCATTAGCCATAAATCACTAGAGTTATTATTTGTAGCAAAGCATGTTACCAAAATAATTTCTTTGTTTAATGTTGCTTGATAGAAGCTTTTCCCTCTTCATATTGTTGAGACTTACGAGTCTACTCAACATGCCCAGTATTGCCACACTTCCTATAATTAACCTTAGGCCTCCACGAATACTTCTTTGGCTAGTGATTTATTTTTTCTATAGTGTAAGTGAGGCAAATGTATCTCTTTTTTTGTTTTCATAACTAACCTTGTTTTTCGTGTTCTTATCCTTGTCTTTCTTGTCTTTGCCTCCTCCTAAATTTGTCGACTTCACCTGAAAGCACCCTTAACAAATTCTTTTTTTTTCTCATTATTCTCCTTTTCTCCTAGGCTTACAATGTGTTCACTAATTAACATATCCTTAGATTCTTCTATTGAAGAAATTTTAGACTTATGCTTTTCAGGTAAAATGATAAGAATTTTTTACTATTCATTGGGAAAATCCTTACCTAACAACTTCACCTTATTTACTATTCTCTACAACTTGTCAGAGTAGTCTTTAATGGTTTTATCTCCTTCATTTTCAGCATTTCAAACTCTTTGATCAAGTTGAGCACTCGCATATGTTTTGTTCTTTTTCTTTGGTATTCCTTTTTGCTAACTCTTTACTGACTCCAAATTCATGATCCTTGTAAATATGGTGCTTGAAATAGTAGAAAATAACATGTTTTTAGCTTTGGACTCCTTAGTCTTCTTCTCTTTTTAGGTCTTCAATTATGTCATCGTTGGATTTGCTGGCAATGGCAGTATGTCATAGTCTTCCTTTATAGCTTCCTAAAGATGTAATGCATTAAAATAGATTGTCATTCTAATAGCCTAGGTTTGATAGTTACCACCATCAAAAATAGGTGGAGCAACATGGAGAATATTGTTCCAATTACCTTATTTGAAGACTTATGTGTTTTTTTTTCTATTTATGAGTTTGGATTTTGGATTCGCTCAACTCATGTATCCCTTAAGATGAGTGCTTTGATACTATACTATTGTTTTAGACAAAAAAAGAAGGCAAGAACTAAATAGGTAAAACAATATCAAATAAAGAAAACAAACCTTTTGTTATTTTTTATTTAAAGCAAGCACATTTTGTTTAAAATATAAAGTTAAAACATAACAATAAAATGTAATAATTTGCTGATATCAAGCCGCATCTTAAATGATTATTAAATATAAGTTATAAAACAAAATTTATTAAACACTTGGTCCATTTATCACAAAGTCACATTTCTATCATTCTGGAATGAGTCATCCAAATTGTTGGCTATTTATTTGATAAAACTTATCTTGTTCAAATTGCTATTGACATTGGTAATTAGACATGGGGAATGTTAGGTGAAGCTTTTAACATAAGCTAGAATATGGACACTGATTTTTCTTTGGATTTAATAACGAAACATATAAAAAGTTCAACTGGAAAAGTGTTTCCATTGTTTATTAAAAAAAATTGACTTTTTGTTCAAGGAACAATTTAGATATGGTTACTTCACATTACACTACAATAGAAGGGGCTTCTAGTGACAAACATTTTTGTTGCCAAAACATTTTAGCGACTGATAAATTTTGTTGTATGAATCCTCGCAATATTGCAATAGCAAAATATTATCGGCAATGTTTTCACTAAAGTGTCGCAAATCATATTTTGCTTCAATCTCAGATACGTCACGAAACGAGATAGGCGAGGATAAGGCAAATTGTCACCAAAGATATTTTGCGATGCTTTCTTCTCGTGGCTAAAAGTTATTAGTTATGTCACGGAATTTGTAGGTAATAATATTTTGCGACGTTTCATATTTCATAGCAAAATAGTTTTAGCAACGACTTGCAAAATGTGGGTAAAAGTTATTAGAGATGGTTTCTAGAACACAACTAAAAAATTTTTGGGCATGATTTTTGAATCGTAGCCAAATCTTTTTATCTACTTTTTCTATTTAATTAAATTTTTTATTTTTAGATTTTTTAATAATTTTAAAAATTATTGTTGACGTTTTCATGAATGTAGCTAAAAAAATTTATTGACAAATATTTTTTACTAAACATTCTTATTAAATTTTTTTAATTTAATCATAATTAATGGTAAGATTTTTAATCCATCTCATTATTTGTAATATTTAGATTTTTATTTACACTTAATTAGATGAAAATAAAAATAAAAATAAAACAATCAAAAGCATTTTTATATAAAAATAAAATGTAATTAAATTTCAATTACAAGTGTTAACAAAAAAACTTATGAACAAACTAAGACTCGTGCTCATCGTCACTACTACTTACATAATTTGAGCCAAGTATTTATTTCATCATCTTTTCAAGCTTGGCCAACTTTTGTTTAGTATGGTATAATTTTTGCTTATTACATTCTAACTTTTCTTCATTACATTGTAACTAACCCTTAAGCGACCGATTCTCCTCTTGAAGCATCGTTACATATGTTGGTCGTGACAATGATGAATTAATTGGCTTAGGACCATACCCAAGACCTTTGATATACCTTGATCTTGTACCAAAGACATTGTTGCAAATCTTATCTACGTTTAGTTCATTTTTGTTAGACAATGATCTTTGCAACAACTCCTGCTTTTTATTCTAAAATTTAGAAAAAAAATATTTAATTCAAATATTATTAGTTAGTACTATATAAAGAAACTCAAAAATCAAACAAATTTTTATACTTACATAATTATTCTACGATTCTTCAAATATCCAACCTTTTCCTTCCTTGTAGTGTATAAGTTTATAGAGTGTGATCCTATCACACTCTTCTCCATTTAGTTCCTTCTGACTTTGTTTTATTAAAAAAAATTGAAACACAATAAATAATATTGTTTTTACTGATACAATTATAACTTCTAAATAAAGAACTTACAAATTCATTTCGTACGACAACAAATGATTTAGAGCATTAGTTGTGAGGATTTTTCATTTTTCCTTTATTAACCCTAGCTTTCTTACACTTTTCCTAAATAAAGCAAAGAAATTGTCATTAAATTAAATTGTGTAACAAGATTAATTGTAGCAAATGTGAAGAGAAACAAAACAAACCTTAACATTGGGAGAGGCCCATTAATCACACATTTAGCTCTAATTTTTTTGAGTCACCCGCTCTGGAACATGTCTCCTTGCCTCCTCATCTGAAGGAAATATTTGTAGTATTTATGTAGTCGATAACAATGATCTTTGGTCCTTTGTTTCAACAATGAACTCACATGGCTTGAAACTTCAGGATTCTCGATATCGACAATATTGAGCTTGATTTGTGAACAACAAGTAAACGTAAAGTTAGTATTTAAATAACTTAAAAATGAATATAATTAAATAAAATGAACATTTGCCAAAACTTTGTCCAGAGCATTCTGTAGTAAGTTGTCTTCCTTCAACTACTTGGCATGTTGAAGGCAAGACAATTCTGTCCTAACAATGATCCCTAACTCATTGTACAATTTTGTTGATTAGATCTTATCAGTAGTACAACCTTGCCTGGGGTCAATATGCACAAATAATTTGTTGTTCATCGCAACATTAATGCATTGCAACTTAGTTCCTTTAGTGATACCTCTACCTCTTTTTCTAATGTTGATATCGGAACCTATAAAAAATAATAATAATAAGAAAAAACGCATTAACATGTAAATATATATTTGAGGATAAATGTAATTATAAATGGTAAAGATTAACGTACCTGAAAATCCCTCAACATTAGTTGAGCTAGATGTAGGATATTGCTAACTGGCTTTGTTGATGGATGAAGTCGGTTGTTGTTGTTAGATATGTTCGGATTAATCAGGTTATTGTGAGGGAGGAACATCTTTGCTAATTGCCACTTAGTTTCCCTTGTTTTGTCCAAGTACCATTAGATTGAATATTTATAATGATGTTATTAAATGATTTGTCAATAATTTTCTAATATAAAATAAAACTAATTAGAATAATAATATAAAGAACTTGTCAATTTTTTCCTTAAATGATTTCAAAGCATTTGAAAAAACATGAACAAATCATAATCAAAGACTCGCCTCTTATATATTCGTAAGCACTTAATTTTCAATAGATATCAATACTATAAAACTTCCCTTCACATATAATAGGAAGGCTAATTATAAGTTAATTAAATTTGTGGCTTGTTACTTTTCAAACAATATAAACAATAATCCCATATATTTTTTTTAACCTTCAATCATCATGATCAACATCTTGAAAATCATCATCATTAATTACATTATGATTTGACTCTTCATCACTATTATATTCGGCTAAAGTATCATCATTGTCATATAATTCATCTTTAATATAGTCTTCATCTCTTTCTATGATAAGTTTGGCTTGAGTTTCATCCACCTGTACTAAATTTGAGATTAACATCTCTCCTATGGAATGATGACATATTTGCATCTTCTATTTGAATGGCTTCATTATTTAACTCCGATTCAATCTCTATGATATACTTCATCACCATCCTCACTCATTAGACTATTATCCCTTTCACAAAAATCGAAGAGATTTTGGTGTTGAAACTTTTGAACAACCTTCTAATTACTGCCCAATACAGTATCTTTGAGGTAGAAAACTTACTTCACTTGACTTGCAAGGACAAAAGGGTCATTATCATACCATATCTTACTAACATTGATGCTACTAGTATTCCCATTCACCTTCATGTTAGCAAGATTAAACCATTGACATTAATTAGAACAACCTTTTTATCCTTGATGTAATGTAACTTTATTATTTCATAGGTAACATAATAGAAGTCAATAAAATTGTCGTCATGACATCCCTCAATAACAACCACACAATTTTGGCTTCTAAGTCGACTTTCTCAATCTTATATGTAAAATATAACATCATGAACAATGCAACCTGTATATTTTTCCTAAACATATAAGGTCCACATGCCAAAAAGAATATAATATTGTTGTCGTCTTTTGCATGTTATGGTTATATAACTGTATCAAATGGAGGACAAAATGAATTTAGAAGTTAATCTGATATACAAATTGTCATTAGTTTATAATATTCCATCAATATATAACTTACTTGAGTCCTAAACCATAATAGGAACTTAAGCTTATATCTTTCTTCACCATTGTCAATCCCTTTGCTTTGGATTGACTCTTTGTGCTCTCCATTTAAAAAAGTAAATAGAGTCAAAGAAACATAAATTGAATCATAAAATTGAAATATGAAAATTTTAGTCAAAAGTAATATACAAACTCCATATATATGACAACCTCCTCGCAATTATTCAAAATATACCAATGGGCAATTTCAAATTTGTCTTTAGTTAACTCCACATATTTTTTGACACCAAGTGGCTTAACTTTTTGGAAAAAGCTAAGAAGCCACCATCATGATCAAAATCAAAGTTATGTTTTGGTCTATTAAATCTTGTGTTGGTGTCATTTATGTACATCGAACAAAATGTCAAGCATTCATTCGCTATATAAGCCTCTACAATAGACCCTTTAGGCTGAGCTCTATTACGTACATAATGCTTAAGAGAACATAATAACCTAAACAAAATATAAAACATTAACAATTGTTACTAACTAAAAACTTTTTAAAAAGTAGAGGTTAATATAAATTACCTTTCAATGGGGAACATCCATCGAAATTGAACCGGTCTATAAAGTTTTTCTTCATATGGTAAGTGAATTGCCAAATGCACCATAACATTAAAAAAGATAGGGGAAACTCGTTCAAGCTTATATGGAATCAAAGTTGTCTTTTGCAAGTTTATCAAGCTCTTCAACTTTAAGTTTCTTATAACATAATTGCTTTTGAAAAAATCACACAGTTGACTCAAAGTTATGGACATATCCATCGGCAAATACCTATGTATTCCAGCAGGAAGTAATCATTACAGCAGTATATAGCAATCATAGCTTCTCAACCCTGATACTTTTCCTTCTTTAACATTCACATAATGGGCTATATTAGAAGTATACCCATCAGAAAACTTGATTGATTTAAAAAAAATGACAAAAAGCTTGCTTCTCCATTTTTGATATGTTGTAACAAGTAGGTGGAATAATGTATGACCCATCATCTCTTCTTTTCAAATGCAAATCTTTTCTTATATTCTTGTCTTCTAAGTTTACTGTGAAGGGAATAAATGGCAAATCAAAAGACATAATTAAGTCTAATATAGTCTTAATTATGTCTTTTGATTTTCCATTAATTCCCATCACAGTTCCTAAAATATTGTTATAAATATTTTTTTCAATATGCATCACATCAAGATTATGCCTTAATAGATATTCCTTTTAATACGACAAATTGAAAATTATGTTTTACTGGACTTAATTGTGTCTTTCTATTTTCCATAAATTCCCATCACAATATTTTTTCAATATGCATCACATCAAGATTATGCCTTAATAACAATTCCTTCTAATATGGCAAATTGAAAAATATGTTTTCTTTTAATCCAATTGAGCTCAACAACATTTCACTTTTTATTTCTATTACTTGGGTGTTTCCCAGGTGTAATGTCTCCCAAATGTGATAGCTTCATAACCACATCATCACCAAAAAATTACAAAGGAGCTTCACCAAATTCTACTTTTCCATTAAACAATTTGCTTATTTGCTATCTATGCCCATGCTCTAAGTAACAATGATGTCTCGTATAACATATTTTACTTCGTACCCTCATTGAATAAGGTTGATGGCTACATGAAAGACAAGCCATATACCCTTTTGTGCTTTATCCAGATAAATTGTCATAAGTTGGAAAATCATTTATAGTTAACAAAACAGTCATATGTGTTTTAAATGTTTCTCCTTGAACAACATCAAAGGTTTCTAGTCTAACCTCCTATAGATCATTTAACTTATTAAGTAATGGCTGCATGTATACATTGTTGTCCTTACTAGGAGTAGTTTGTCTTGGAATAAACAAAGACAATAATATAAAAGGATCCTTTATAGACTTCTATGAAGGTATATCGTATGGCATTAGAATTATTGACCACATGTTGGAAGAAGTACTCATATTACCAGAAGGATTAAATCCCTCTGAGGCTAAACCAAGTCGAATATTCCAACAATCATGTGCAAATCATAGAAACTTTCCATCAAAGTTTTTCCACGCCATTGAATATGATGGATGACACATAATGTTATCATCAATGTGTTTCTCTTTATGCCATCTCATATCTATTGCTGTTTTTGTTAACATAAAAAGCCTTTGTAGTTGTGGTTTAATAGGAAAGTATCTTAAGATTTTATATGGTATCTTTTTCCTTCTCCCATCATCCACTCGTCACCTTAATGTACCATAAATGGGACACTCTTTAAGATCTTTATTATCCTTTCAAAATATAACACAATCGTAGTTACAAGCATGTATTGATATATATCATAATCTAAGGTCCCTTAATAATTTATTTGCATCATAGTAAGATCTAAGCATGGTGATGCTGTTGCCTGCAACCAAATATAAAAGAAATCACTTCCGTTAAATAAATTAATGTAGTAGCGGTAAGCGGATATCGTTCCCACGAGGAATTTTTAACGGTAGAGGTTAGCGAAAAATAACGAAAATAAAAAAGGGGGTTTTGTCAAAACACGGTAATATCAGAAAATCAATCGAAAAATCACAAATCAAAAGCAATAATTAAATCTTAA
>JAOSBN010000178.1:10826984-10844198 GCA_027563595.1 Erythroxylum suave | reverse complement strand
AATTTATATGATTATGTGACTGGGTGAGCCATCGATGATGGTCACTCATTGAGTTCGCAAAACTCACCTAAAATTTGCAATTTTTTTGAGGATCAAAATAATACCCCGTTAAGCCAACAGGAGTATACCTACAGCATAAGTGAAGGATAGAAGTCGGGATTAGTTTGCGTCTACATTGTATTTCTTTATTCTTGTACCAAATTAAGTCTTCTGCAATTACTGTATCTTGTGTATTTAAATATAATTTTTGTGTATAACTTTCCAATTGGAAAGGCTTTGCAAAAGAGATCGATCAAAGTTTAATAACGAATTGTGATTTCGAGTTTTATGAAATGAAAGTATGGGCCCAAATGACCATTGAAACTTTGATGATTGTATTGTTGCGATAGAAAATGTTTATAAATAAAAGTGGGCCCGAATTGTTTATAATTTTTGCATATTGTGTTTGTGATTTTAAAAAAATTTATACCAATTTTTGAATGATTGAGTGCTTTAACACGCCACCCTCGTGGGGCACGGACTCCGATATCACCCACGATGTTGGGTTCAGGTCCTTGCGGGAGTGGGGTGTTACATTAGTATTGAATTTTGGTTTTTATTACTTCATTTATCATTTCTAGCCTTGGTTTATTTAATTAAGTATGGGTTTTGTATATTCAATGTCTATTGTGCTTAATATAAACATGATTGGCTAGATTACTTAAGAGTTTAGAGATATTTTAAGGACGAAGGGATAGAAATAGTGAGAATGGAGTTAAACTTATCTTGAATTAGTGCTTGTAGGTCTAGGTTGGGTTGGGAGTTAGGATAAATTTCATGAATTAGGAATTGCTTATAAGCTTGTTCTCCTTTTAGATAACTTTCTAATCCAAAGGCTAAAGATGAGCGTGTGATATGTAGTAGTTCATAGTGATTCCTAGAAGTAGCAATAGGTTACTTAAATTTTTTAGGATACTTAATCAACTAATCTAGGATCCCATAACTTTAGGTTACACCTTTCGAGCTTATGAGTGGGTGGCCTAAGTTAGTTGTTTCTTAGTACCCAATATGTCTTTACTATTGAACTTAAAGAGCCTGTTTAAGCTATAGTGGAGATCGAGGCATTTCTAAAGCTTATTAGTTTTTCCTATTATAAAGAAATTAAAGGTTCAAGAGCTTATTCAAGTCCATAGACTAACACCATGATGAGAGAACCTTTTAATTAGATTCAAGGATCAATGAACATCCCAAAACCCCAACAATATCTCCATCCCACTTCTTTACCATTTTTTGTTAGTCTTTTCTCAATTTGCTTTATGTTTATCATTTCATTTACATTCATTGCATCTTAGCTGTTTCATTTTCATTATTTCAGGGTATTTTGTTTTCTCTTATTTGCAACGTTGGAAATAACATTTACATCCTAGCTCTCTATGGTTCGACCCTAGGTCACCATTTACTACATATTTTGAAGTTGATGAAGTTAATACAAGCATTAATAAAAACTTTTGCTAGATAAAAGAAGCATCTTTTGTGATTTTCTATATTAGAAAATTAATTAGATACGTCATAATTTAGATGTGACGCATATTGAAAAATAATATTTTTGACAATTTGTTCAATACCATAATGAACATTGAAAGGCCAACAAAGGACAATGAAAAATCGCAAGTTGATTTGAAACTTTTTTGTAGAAGGAATGAATTAGACAAAGATCTTCGTACCGATAAGTATCTGAAAGCATGTTACACTTTGGACAAAAAAAAAAAAAGGAAATTTTATGTGAATAGTTGAAAAGTCTTAAGTTTCTCGATGATTATTTTTTAAACTTGGCAAAGTGTGTAGACATGAGGAAGTACAAATTATTTGGGATGAAAAGTCATAATTTTTATATGGTTACACATAGGCTAATTTCAATTGCATTTTAGAAGTTGCTACCGAATAAGGTTTGGGAAGTTATAATAGAATTAAATTTGTTTTTCAAAAGCTTAACATCATCTTAAATAAAGTTGGCTGAAATGAAAAAATTAGAAAGGGAAATTTTAATAATTTTGTACAAATTAGAAGGGATTTTCCCTCTAAGCTTCTTTAATTGTATGGATCATCTACCTGTGTATTTAGCACGCAACGCTAAACTTCTTGGTGCAGTTCAATATCGATGGAAGTATCCATTTTAGATGAAATTATGGTAAATATTTGAATTGAAGTAATAACATGTTTTAATAACAAAATTGTAATAACCCTATTCACTAATGTAGGTATTTGCATCATTTGAAGAAAAATGACAAAAACAAGGCTAGAGCTGAAAGTTCGATATGTAATGCTTATTTAGTAGAGGAAGCAAGTACATTTTGTTCACATTATTTTGAGTTGCATTTTCAAACAAGAGAAAGAAATGTTCCTTGTAATGACGATGGGGGAGGAATGGGTGATATTGATGGTAACTTATATATTTTCACATACCCTGGATGAACATATAAACGTTCAATAAGAAGAATGTTAACTAAAGAAAGAAATAGAGGCTACCTATGGTTATATTTTATTGAATTGTTAAGAGGTTTAACCTTTGATGCAGTAAGTTGAAATTGATTATTTGAGTTTTTAAATTTAGTGTTCTTCACAACTAAACTACATAATAATGTTTTTAGATTATACGAGGAATAGTTATGCGAGCTAATGCCTAAGAAACGACAAGATGATATCAATAAAGAAGTTGGAAGAAACTTTCCTCGATGGTTCGAGAAATATGTAAGTTTTCACTTATAATTATTGAAATGACTTAATTATAAGATTATAGTGTTCAAATGACATTATACTATTTAATATGATAATTTCTTTTGTGTAGGCCTTAGAAAATCCAATAGAGAACAAGTTCGTATGTGATCTTGTGAAAGGACCTTTACGAACTGTTAAATTGTATCTGGTGTATTTCGTCAATGGATACAAATGTCATACAGAATATGATGGTTATAACACAATAAATAGTGGAATTTGCATACAGGGAGAATTGATGGAATACTATTGTAAAATTATTGAGATACTTGAAATTGAGTACCCTGCATTGCCAATAAAGTAGAGTATGATATTTAAGCGTAACTGATTTAATCCAACTCTTAATGTTGGTACAAAAGTGCATAATCGATACGATCTCATTGAAATCAACCAGCAAAGATTTACACTTTACACTTATATTTTGATTTTTTCTATTTTGATGTTTTTCAATTTAATTTGATGTATGAACTTTGGAATGAAAATATGTGTATTATGGAGAATGATAATATTATAAATGTCTGGTGTCATATATGGCAGTATTGTTGAGTTTCTTTCTTTGTTTAACAAGGGTAAATATCATAAAAATATAGAAAATTCTACTGAAATTTTTGTAAATTGTGGTTCATTTATAACACTTTATTTTGATGCAGGAAAGGTCTATGGGTAAGAAACCTACACTTCCGTCAGCTCTTTTTGTATACTCATACTAAGAAACATGACGGTGTGACCTTCGCTAACACCAAATGTAAAGAACTAAATACATGTGATATTTTTGCTTTAATATTAATGCTTAATAATCTTATTAGCATTAATATTACCTTCTGATAGGACCAATTACAAAAAAGCATTCAACAACAGTCTCAACAGTTTGAAAATGTTGATCAGTCAATCCTATCTTCATGTAGTGGGTGGTAGGAACCGTCGTGGAACGATCTTTGACTTAGGTTCATTTGCGAATACATGTTATTCGCAATCGTTCACATCCAGTACAACAACATCTAGTAGTCGATCCACATCCAATGAAGTCCATAAGCTTGGGAGCATGATACAGGCACTAACAACTCAGTTGCAACAGTCGATGAAGTACATAGTCCAACCTCGTAATGAGATGGATGAGTTGAAGGGGAGGGAAGGGTAGCACCTCATCACAACATTTAAGGATCTGCATTTACCAAACGAATAGCGTAGTTGTAACTAGTATAAATTAAATATTTATTATTGTAGATAATAATTTTTTATTATCTATTAAGACAATTTTTACTTTATATTGTCAATCAATTTTCTGTTTTAACAAATTAGATGTAGAAACAAATCAAAATATTATCAACAGATAACTAATAACTATATAAATTATACATCAATCATAACATTATCAAACACTATTAAATGCAGGGAAAATTTAAAAAACAATATCAGTAAAACAAAATCCGTCAGTAAAATGCAGTGAATTTACTGATGGACAACTAGGCTCCATTGGAATGCAGTAAATTTATCGACGATCCGTGAATATCTGTCAGTAAAGTTTGTTGTGAATTCACCGATGGATTGTGGTATCCATATGTAAGGTTACCGACAAAAACAACTTGTCTGTCACTAAATTTACTGACCGAAACAGATCTGTCATTGCTAAATTTACCGATAGCATAAAAATTACCGTCGCTATAGGAGCTGGGTGTTGGCAAATTTGCAACGGAAACTCTGTATTTTGTGCCAACTATTACCTACAGCTGTTTCTCCGACAACTTATTCCATTGATAAATTACATTGCTAACTTAGCTTGCAGACAGAAAACTTTTATATTCTGTTAATAATTTCCGTCGTTAAACCTCTTTTTTCTTGTAGTGATGCTAAGTAACTCTTTCAAATATTAGTCTTTATTGAATGATATCATTAAAATACAATCTTTATTTAATGACATTAGTAAAATATTTCATCAATCACAAGTCACATCAATAAAAAATTAGCAAAGACAACTTTTGAAGTTGTCTTATATTTTAAAATTGAATACTTTGAAATTTTATTAAGATAGGTTTTTAATATGTTTAGGGAATACGTAACTTACAAGTAAACCTTAAAATAATCAGATAATCAACAAACATAATGAGTTAATGACGGTAAAATAATAAATGATTTTCAAACAACAACATAGAAAATGGTATAACATGAATGAAGTCATCGCATGCTGAAATTTGGCTTAACCAACTGACAGACAAGCCAGTAATTTATCAGAAACAAGCAATGCTTGTCGCTAACTAGACTAAACTATGGGAAGGTAGTTCTAATTCTCAGAGATACTACAGGAAGTCTTAGTACAATTTTCAGATATTACAAAATAAGAAACAGAGGTTATAAGCTTTTATCCTTGGACAGCAGCAACTTCATTATTCGTGCAGATGAATTGTTTCAGAAGCAAGCTAGTTCTGACTTGTGCATTTCTCCATCGCTCTTGGGGCTGCACAAGAAGCAGATAAGTTAAAAGGTGGGTAATAAAATGTAAAGGTTCGCAAAAGGGTTTGCAACCATGTGATAAAGACTACAGGGTAGTGGAATGCTAATTCAAACAAGATAAGAGCAGCAGGATCTGCAGCAGTTTCTCATTTTTCAAGTCCAACAAAATGCACATTTAGTTGCAATTATGAATAGGATAAGTGCATGCCTAGTTATATTCAACTGCAATGCCTATTGACTAGATGTAAGCAGATGATGTTATGTCCTATAAGACAAACCTAGGTCGATTGCCTCTGAGCTGTTCATGATCCTCAGCCTCCTACAAGAATCAGTGAACATCCTGCAGCAACAAAGGCCAGTGAAACTGAGAATGTAGTCATCTGGTCCACAATGACTCTTAACAGTTCATGTTCATCCAATTTACTACGCATTGGCCACACAGCAGACACTTTGGAACTCGAGTACAATGCCCCAGCTAGATCAAGTGACCTAAAAACTTTAAACCACCGTACTACGAGGGCCATTTGGTAACTTCTTTGTTCGTAGTTAAGCAACTTTCTTGTCGGTTGTAACCTATGATTTCCTACTTCCTGTGTTTTGACACTAGAATGATCCCCCTACCTACCAACTTTTGGTTTAATGAGACTGAAGTCAGCACTTACTTCCAAGGAACATCACCAACAAGCATCCAGTCACCATCTTTATCTTCATAGGTGAGTACATATTCAGAACCATGCAGGAGATCCTTTAATCCGCTCTCAGTCAACCCATCTCTGCTGGAAGTTCCATGGGAGCCACTCTGACCTGAACGATCCATTCATGGAAATAATTTAGACACCCTCATACATGTAACCTTTGGGGTAAAGAATCAACTACGGTACGTCCTGACAAGAGAAGGAAAGAGGAAGGAATGGATATAAGGGCTGCAATGACACAGAACGAGTATACACCATTTGATGTATGGATCAGGGGGTCTATATGCAAGCTTCTCATCACAAAAAAAGAGTTTTGCCAGTCGCAGTTGGTAGTTCAATAAGAGATTTTTGTCGGTTTGCCTATCCAAGCTAAGTCTTCAAAATAATAATCAGTTGGACATTATGCACGTTCCAGTCCATTTAGAATCTTAAATTTAATCAACACTGTTATTGGTACTTTAGAACAGCACTTTTGCCCGTGTAGGATATGGGAAGGAATTCTATACCTATTCCCCTCCCAAATCTCCATATTACACTCAAAAAACCACATGCAAAAATTGATTACACTAATCAATCACATCTCTTACCACTTCCAACTTTCAAGTAAAAGAGTTAAATGCTCTTTACAGAGTCAGCATGAGCAATGTGATCAAATGTTATTCAAGGGAGATACAGAAAAACCATGGATGATATAGAGAGCTTACCAATAGTAAAGCCCCCCGACATCTTTTCTAGTGCTGAAGAGAGCTCTGCATAGTTGCCATAGGTTTTCAGATCTATTTTTCTCATATATGGAGCACCATCCATACTGACCTTAACATAGAGACAGCCATACCCTAACTTACTTTCTTCGTCATTGTCATCATCCTTTGGCGGATGAGAAGCCAATGTATTCTTTCGGAAGGAACGAATCGGTGGCCATCCCACAATTTGCGTCCTACATCAAGGATAGTGCAGAAGAGGATATCTGATTTTGTCACTTATAGCATAGTAAGATGTTAAGTACCAATTGAATAGTCTGCTTATCGTAAAGTTACATAAAAAAATCTACCATAACCAAACCCTCGGTCCTCTGTCTACATGGAGAAGATAAGATCTATACGTAAAACCATGCATTAGATATCATTGCTGTACAACTGATGATTATTATATTTAGATGAAATAAGTATGAATGCAAAGAGCTTTGAAGATAGTGGCAGCTTTGTACTTAGTGAAAGAATATCCCAACAAACAGATGGAACCCTGAAATCAGAATTAGTAAAAATTTTGGTTAGAAAGGCTTAAAAGGTATTCTCTTCTTCAAGTGTGTTGCTTGCATGCTTAATTATGAAAGATCATTTAGTTCACAATTGAAATAAGGATAGTACAAGTTTGATTCTTTTTTTTTTTTTTCTAATTTAACCATAAAGAAGCTCTGAAAAAGAGGATTAAATCTTATCGTTTCATGAAACCAGATCAAGCAACAAAAATGAAGCAACTTGACAGAAGTCTCATTTTTTAGTATATGAAACGAAAATCAGAGCTATTTCTGTTAAGACAAAGCTAGAAAACGTCATAGCAAGCAAATATAATGTAAACACACATGCATGCTCAAAACAAAAGAGAAGCAGCAAGGAAGTTACTTGGGAGCAGGAGCAGATTCATGGCCATTAGCACCAGAAATCTGAGTGTTTTTCTCCTGAACCACGGTCGTCGGAGACTGAAGCAACCCATTAGTAATTTTGTCAGCATTAGAAAGTCTGAAAGAAAAATCAGTATCAGGTATAGAAGCCTCAGAAAAAGTCCAGAGTCCAGAACCACCATGAATGGCGACAGAGAAACCCCTCTTAGCACCGGAAACAAAGCTCTTGTTGAGAGTAGTGTTGTTGCTGCTTAAGTCAACACCAAGCTGGGAATTTTCACCGTTTCTTTCCGGTGACTCGTACCCAGGTAAGGCGAGTCTCAGTTCAGTGGCTTTCAAGTTGGCCATTGAAGAAACCTCCTTCTTGGGTCCTACGTAATCATGTACTAAAGGCATAGACAAGAAATTCTCGACGAAACACTTAAAAACACAAAAGCTTTTAGCCTTAGATTGGAAAAGCAATTTCACAAATTCATGGAACAGAAGAGTTATCAAGAAGAAGAACAAGACAATTGAAGAAGATAAAGCTCTCAACTTCCTCTTGGTTGGTGTTCTGTTTCTTTGTGGATTGATGTAGTGGAACTTGCGCTGTGATAAATTAAAAAGGAATATGGGGACTAGATTAAATTATGAAAGCAGGGGGGTTGCTGTGGAGCTTTATGACTGCTCTCATTCTCAGTTTCATATCTGACGTCTGTAGTATTCATATATATGGGATGTGAAGTGGATTAACATTTGCTAAGACCTGTCATGTTGGTTGTCGAGGACTTATTAGAATTTGTTAAACAAATATTGAGGAACTCGACGATTTAGTATTATTCACAAAGAGTTCACTTCCCTTGATGTCGATACTGTCAAAAAGCATCCCCTTTCTTTACCACACCTCCCTTTGACTATTATTCTCTTTCAACGATTTTGATCATGTCTTCCTAAGGCAAATCAAACAAATTAGAAACTTAAGTTTGTTTAAAGATATTAGAACTTCATTAGTAGTGGTGGAAAGTTTTTAATGTTGTAACCAATGAAATTGAGCTTCAGTTCTAGCTTTTACAACTTTTTTTCTGTAGACAAATCAAACCTAAGCCACGACACAGAAAACTTTGTTCTGGCCTTTAGCCAACATCACTTTATCAAACTCAACAAAACTTTACCCAAGCTCAGTTTAATTAGTAGTAGGACAACCTCTTTCTAAAAATAAATGTCAAAACATATATGTTTCATTTATTTTTTAAGTAAAACATGAAAGCACGGAGCAGACGACGTGTTGACGAGTAGTCCAAACTCCATGTAATAAGAATATATCAATTATAATAAATTGTAATTATCCTAAATATGGTAAAGATAAATATAGCAGATAGTTAGCCTAAATTGTAGCAAGAGATAGACTTGATCACTTGTATAAATCTTGTACAATCAGTGCTGTATCATAATCATCAATACACGATTCATTCTTCTGATATTTTTCATGGTATCAGAGCACCGATCCTGGTGGTCTTGATAATTTTCATTCACCTCCTTCATAACAATTATGGCCAGTGATGATATTGAATCGTCCGGTGTTAAAAATAATCAACCCGGATATCTAGCAGTACCAACCAAGTTGAATGGAACAAATTATCAGTCTTGGAGCAAGGCCATGATCCATGCTCTCACTACCAAAAACAAAATGGGATTCATTGACAAGACCATCAATCCACCAGTTGCAGAAGAAGAACCCTTAGAATTTGCATTATGGAATCAATGTAACAGTATGGTGTTGTCATGGCTTACTCACTCCGTTGAACCAAATCTTGCAGAAGGAGTGGTACATGCTACAACCGCTCAACAAGTTTGGGAGGATCTACGAGATCAATACTTGCAGAAGAATGCTCCTGCAATCTTTCAAGTCCAAAAATCAATTGCCACTATATCTCAGGGCTATCTATCTGTTGCTGCATACTACTCAAAAATTAAGAGTCTCTGGGCAGAATTGGAGACTCATAGAACGCACATCCCTTGCAATCAGGAGAAGAAGCATGGTGATCAATGAGAGGAAGACAAGCTTATGCAGTTCCTTATGAGCCTTAATAAGGTGTTCAAGACTATCAGATCCAATATCCTGATGATGGTTCCGCTGCCAAATGTTTGTTAGGCTTATTCTCTCGTGATCCAGGAAGAAAAATAGATGCAGGTCACATCAGAAACAAATGAAAATTTCTCAATTGCTGCTGCCATCCAGGGAAAGTCGTTTTCATCAAAGGCTTCCAAAGATAAAACCTGTGATCATTGCCATAGACCAGGCCACGCCATTGATGAATGTCAAACATTAAAGTTTCATTGTAAATTCTGTGACAAAGATGGCCATATTGAGGATAGATGCAGAATTAAGAATGCTAGAAAATCACGTCCACCATCACAGCAACAATATCGTGGCAAAGGGAACAAAAGAAAAAACAACTCGATGGCAAATGCAGTTGATGTCTCCTAATCAAGTGACGCAGGCAATCCCTCGAATCTCCTTCAAGGATTCACATATGAGCATATTCAACAATTTGCTCAAGCTTTGGCTTCATACAACCAGAGTAAAAATTCCGGTAATGGTGATATTTTTGTCAATGCTGAGGGTTTGTTATTCTCAACCTATATCTGTTCCAACGTCACAAACCTTGGATATTAGATAGCGGTGCAACAGACCACATCACAGTCGACAAATTCCTACTTTCCCATATTCAATCTCCAACTGCTTCTCTTGTCAATTTACCAATAGGATCCACAGCCTCAATTTCACACATTGGCATCATGTCCTTTAACTCACACATTAAGGTAAATGTCACTTTATGTGTTCCCACATTCAATTTAAATCTGATTTCTATCAGCAAATTATCGAAATCACTGAACTGCTATATCTCTTTTTTCCCGGATTACTATCTTTTTTCCCGGATTACTATCTTTTGCAGGACTTGGCTACAGGGAAGACAATTGGCTTAGGTAAGCAGACTGGTGGTCTCTACTATATGACACCTGTGCACGTTACCCCAGTCTCAAACCATGTCACACACAATCCTCATCTCTGGCATATGCGCCTTGGCCATCCATCACCCTCTTGACTTAAAGTACTTGCTCCTCTTTTATCTATCCAACATGATAGTGATTCCTCCAATAATTGCGATGTATGCCTTAGGGCAAAACAAACTCGTGTTACATTTCCTTTAAGATCAATACAAACTCATGCTGCATTGATTTACTTCACTGTGATATCTGGAGTCTGCATCGAGTGCCTACGCATCCTGGTGCTAAATACTTCCTTACCATTGTTGACGACTTTACCAGGTGTACATGGTTGTTTCTCATGAATCATAAATCATACACTGCCCATCGCCTTGAGTCTTTTATTACTTTCGAACAAAATCAATTCCATGCCATAGTTAAAGCAATCTGAACTGATAACGGCACCGAATTTTTTCCTTTACAGCATTTTCTTAAAACTCATGGCATTGAATCCCAACGCATTTGTGCATACACCTCCCAACAAAATGGTGTGGTAGAACGCAAACATCTACACATCCTCAATGTAGCACAAGCACTTCTTTTTCAGGCCAACCTTCCATTATTCTTTCGAGGAAAATGTGTTCTCACTGCTGTATACTTGATTAATTGTACTCCATCTCCATTACTATCTAATAAAACACCCTTTGACCGCTTTTATAATAGGGTTCCCACACTTAACCACTAACGAGTGTTCGGTTGCCTTTGTTACGCCACACTTGTTCACCCAAAACACAAATTTCAACTTCGTGCCATAAGGTGTCTTTTTGTTGGGTATCCACAAAGCCATAAGGGTTATAAGTTGTATGACTTAGACACCAAACAATTCCTCATCAGTCGTGATGTACAATTCCATGAAAACGTATTTCCTTTTTCCTCTCACCATCCTTCATCTTCAGACATACCAGTCCTACCCAATCTCGTTGTCAATTTTCCCCAACCTACTCCTGCACCTTTAGATAACCTTCCTGCTGATCAAACCATCTCCCATTCACTGGACTCATTGCAGTCATCTGACACCCCATCGAATCCCTCAGATTCCACATCTCCTGACAATCAATCTCCTCCATCTCAAACACCCTCTCCTACATCTCCAGTTCAGGCAGAGCCAGCTCCACGACGATCAACTTATGCTAAACAAGTTCCCCTCTGGCATGCAGATTATGATATTCCCACTCGAGCTGATCGGACTCCCTCTAGCTCCAGTTCTCAATCCAGTACCAGGTATCCTCTGTCCAATTATATGTCCTTTCCTCGTCTATCTTCACCGCACCGTGCTTTTCTAGCTAGTATTACAGGTCATCGTGAACCCTCTTCCTATGATCAAGCAGTTATTGATCCCAAATGGCAGCAAGCAATGTCAGCAAAATTACAAGCCTTGGAGAAAAACAATACTTGGACCATGTTCCTTTTCCTTCTGGCCATAAAGCTATCAACTGTCGTTGGGTGTACAAAATCAAATATCGGTCTGATGGCAATATCGAGCGCTACAAAGCTCATCTCGTCGTCAAAGGGTATGCCCAAGTCAAAGGAGTCGACTACAGGGAAACCTTCTCTCCCATAGCTAAACTCACCACCTTGCGTTGCCTTCTCACTATGGCAGCCTCCCGAACTTGGTATAACCATCAGCTAGACGTTCAAAACGCCTTCCTCCATGGCGATTTGCATGAAGTTGTCTACATGACACCTCCTCCAGGACTTCGTCGACAGGGGGAGAACATTGTTTGTCGGTTCAACAAGTCCCTATATGGTTTGAAACAAGCCTCACGTAACTGGTTTGCTACTTTTTCAGAAGTGATCCAACGGTCTAGTTATAAGCAATCCAAGGTAGACTACTCTTTGTTCATAAGATTACAAGGTACCTCATTTACTGCAGTGCTTATTTATGTTGATGACATTCTACTCACAGGCAATGATCTGAAAAAAAATGCAACGGCTCAAAGGCTACCTACTGAAGCATTTTCTTATCAAGGACCTGGGTCAGTTAAAATATTTCTTAGGCATAGAGTTCTCACGATCAAAGAACGGTATTTTCATGTCACAAAGAAAATATGCATTAGATGTTTTAAAGGAAGCAAGGCTAACAGGTGCAAAGCCAGAAAGGTTTCCCATGGAACAAAACTTGAAGTTGGCTCTCACTGATGGTGATCAACTCCATGATCCGACGAGATATCGAAGGCTAATTTGCAAGTTGATTTATTTAACAGTGACAAGACCTGACATTGTTTACTATGTGAGAACTCTCGGTCAATTTATGCAGGATCCACGAAGACCACAATGGGACGCAGCAATGAGGTTGCTTCGTTACATCAAAGGTACTCTAGGGCAAAGCTTATTACTTCTTGCCAATAATGATCTTAAATTAAAGGCATTTTGTGACTCAGACTGGGGTGGATGCCGGGAGACCTGCAAATCAATCATAGGGTTTTGTATTTTTCTTGGAACATCATTGATTTCGTGGAGATCTAAGAAGCAAACCAATGTACCCATGTCATCAGCAGAGGCAGAGTATAAGGCGATGGCAAATACATATTTGGAATTGAATTGGTTAAATTATATACTAAGGGACTTGAAGATTATTTCATCGAAGCCATCCCCTTTGTACTGTGACAAACAAGCAACACTTCATATTGCTACAAACCTAGTTTTTCACGAACGGACGAAACATATCGAGATAGATTGCCACATCGTCTGGGAGAAATTATAAGCTAGTTTGATAAAACCATCCTATGTTTCAACAAGGCAGCAGCTAGCGGATATTTTCACGAAAGCTCTTGGAAGAGAACAGTTCGAAGCATTGAGGTGCAAGTTGGGACTTCATGATATTCACTCTCCAACTTGAGGGGGAGTAATAAGAATATATCAGTTATAATAAATTGTAATTATCCTAAATATGTCCAAGATAAATATAGCATATAGTTAGCCTAAATTGTAGCAAGAGATAGACTTGATCACTTGTATAAATCTTGTACAATTAGTGATGTATCATAATCATCAATACACGATTCATTCTTCTGATATTTTTCACCATGGCAGGAAAATGATGGAACAAAATCTCTCGCGTTTTCAAGCTCTTGGCAAAAGCAAAGAACCCATTGAGACTCGATAGCCTAAAGAAAACATATTTGGCAAGATATTCCCTGTGTACATTTGTGTTGTTTGGATCCTTAGAAAACATCGAAAGGAGAAACATGAAGTATGTTGACGGATGTGTCCAAGAAAGTGTGGGAATTTAGAGAAAGTTGATAGAAGCAACCATGCAAAAAGATCTAACAACATCAAGGATTTAAAAATTATAGAAAACACAAAAAAAGAAATAAGAAGATTGGTAATGTCTATATTATGCATCATTTGCATAATTGTTTTCGAGGGTTGAGTTTCGATCTTCTTAGGGGACGAGACATGAAAGGGAACTGATTCTGTGTTTGTAGAGCGAGATTTCATTGCGAGTAAGCTTTGTTTGTACCTATTATGTTCTGGATTGGTGTTTGATCCCTGCAAGAGGCCCCAGTTTTGTTTCAACTTCTCCTGGAAAACATTGTCCTATCAAGCCTGGCGGCAATCTTTATACATCATTTCCCTTAATATCATCAATGTGTACTTTTTAGTTTGATAAGAACACATCATTTGGTTGCTTTGAACGTGTTTGTTTTCTCCTCTAACTCTGCCAATTGCCCAGTGGTACAAACATAAATGGATTGAATTACCAAAAAAATGCATGGTAGAAATCACAATAATCCGAATGAAACAAATGGTTGAAAATTACGGGACGATCTCATCACGTATGTCGTGGAAATTTAAAATTTAAAAATTAAAAGTTTTAATTTTTATAATATGATTAATTTATTGTAATAAAGTATTAACTATAAATAGTATCTCATTATAAAGTCACTTACTCATGAAATTGATCTTTTCAAATGTTAACTAAAATTTAATTATAATTATATTGATTATAATGAAATTCAATTTCTGATTATTTATTACGTATATTATAGTACTTACTTATTATATATATAACAATAATAAAATATTAAAATAAATGTTAGAGATAGATAAATCTTATGAACTAAATAATCATTTATTTTATTCTCTTATATATACTTACTAATAATATTAACAATAAATGCATCATTTTTCAAAATGATTAATTAAATAAGTAAATTTTTAACTTTTTGAAAGTATATTTAATCTAATTTTTAAATTTAAAATATATCTACTAAATGATTACCAATTAATTATAAAATAAACCAGATGAATTATTAAACATAACTTAAATAATATTTAATACTAATAATCAAGTAATATTTATTTAGGTAACTATTAAATATAATCATGATAAAAATAAAAGTAATTTTTATAATTTTCATAAATTACGAAAATAAGGATATAAACTTGAGAAACAATATCAAAATTCTAGTTAATTAAAATAGAGGTAGAGGGTAGCGACTACTGGTAGCCCACGTAGCCTTCACAAAACTTATATCTAACTAATTGTCGCTTTCAGAATTCAGACAGCTTCTTTGCCAAAATAATCAATAATGGACACACACACACTCTGCACTACAGAATCTCCACACCAAAGTTAAGGCATGGGCCCACAATCCCCCAAATTTCTAGTGTTGGACTCAGAGTAGCACTAGTGAAGTTGGCATTCACTTATATATGGACCGCATGTTTGGAAATAAGGTTTACAAGGGGCAAAAATTAAATTAGGTATAAATCTAATTTAAAATTGAGTTAAATAAAATTTTATTCATTAAATTTGAACTGATCGTCAAATTTATTTTAATTTAAAAACTATTTGAAACTAAATAAATTTGAAGTTTTCATGAAAGTAATAATTTATTCTTAAAATTTGATATAATATGTTTAACATAAAAAAAAAGGGAATATAAGATCATAAGAATTTTTGTTATAGCCTTCCATCTGACTGCTAAAATGGAAAACGAAAGATAAAGAGTAGATATAGGATATGCACTAAACATATCAAATAGAGATCTTCGTCAACGAAGTGTAGAATCGGAGTAATTACACAACTGATACCTTCCAAGACTTTTCATCCAACGGCTTTGGCGTCGGGGATTCCAACTATATGCCTTCATATCCCTACAAATAGTTGGCAGGATTGATGGTGGGCATAAAAATTGTGGATTCTCTATGCTTTGCACTTTTGTTACATTGGATCACTCACGCATGATAATGGAATAAGCTTTGGCTAACAATAATACCCAACTTCCATGAAGATGACGATTCTCATCCTCTTTGCTCCTTTTCACTTTAATGTTCAATACCGATTACAATCAAAGCACAAGAGAGGAGAGGGCATCCAATCCCTTTTCTTGCATGGGAATGGAATTAATGGTGGTTGTCTTAGTCATAGCCTCTTGGGAAACTCCTACATTCTTTTTGTCTTGATCATAATTGATTTATAATCAGTGCAGCCAATTGGCTTTGCTCATCTTGGAAATGCAACGCATGTAATATTTGAGTCTAACTTAAACTTTAACAACAACAAAAAGTTCCATGAGCCAGACTGGCATTGCCAAAAATGTTAGTCGTTATTGATATTAATATTTTATAAAAAGAGAGTTGCAGTTAAAAGGAGAATTAAACCGTGGGAATGGAAAACTTAGGTGAAACCAACTAACTGAAATCTTTCTTTCTGATGGAGTTTTGTCTCTAACTTTTAATAATTATTTTCATTTTGGTTGGAGCTTTGTCTTCACTTTTAGATGAATTTGTAGATAATGGCAAGAAAGCTTTTTGTCAACAAAAAAAAAAAGAGAGAGAAGGAAAAATATCTCATTTCAGGGGCTTAAAGAATGTCAAACTCCAACAAGTGCAGTAGTGCAGTGGTACGCTAGAGTCGACGATAGTGATTATCAAACCAAAGAACTTTGAGGGAAGGGAAGGGAACATCATGAAAGTCAAACACTAGCCATCCTCTTATAACTAAAAGGAATAAAGGCTTTCTCTATGCTTACAAAATTGGAAGAATGATGTAGCCTATGTAATAACGTGAATTACTAATCTTCTCATCCCCTTAAAACCAATTGAGAATTGACACTACCTTGCTACGAGTTAACGTCATGCACATTCTATAGTTCGACATTTGTAAAGATTAAGTTAGTATGTTGGTAATGATTAATTTGTAGTTTTGGTAAAGTATAATCCTGTTAACCAATTTTCTTTTTCAATGCTTTGTTCATGAAGACGGCGAAATTTGATGTTACCATCAAAAAGTGTTCCTGTATGAAACCTCCGCCGAAATGCGAGTCACGAAGTGCTTCCTTGTCAGAAAGCAGTCACATGTTCATTTCCAGTGGCCCTTGTTAAGTTTTAACCACAACATTAAAACGTAGTTCACATGTTATCCTTCTGATCACTCCCTAACTGTCTGTTTGGTTGCTGTCTTTAAGATATAGAGACGGAACAGAACAAAAATTTAGAGATAGAACAGAACAAAAATTAGAGACAATAAGCTGTTTGATTATAAAGGACAGAACAGAAAAAATAGTCTTCGTTTAAATGACAAAATGTGTTTGGTTGCAATGGATAAGACAAAAAATAGTATTAATGACACAAATACCCCTACAACATAATATGATTGAAAATATGTAATTAATTGATTATTTTATAATTGTATCAATATTTATTTTAAGTGTATTTGTAATT
>JAOSBN010000178.1:10793191-10826884 GCA_027563595.1 Erythroxylum suave | reverse complement strand
AAATATAACTATTCATTAATTAAAATATTATAATTAATTAATTAAAATATTGTTTGTTTTAGGTTTCAGACGTTACATGAGACTATTTTCGTCTTTTCTTGATCTTGTCCGTTGGACAAGAATTTCTGTACCTCAATTTTGGAAGGAACAAAAATTTATGTCCTTGTCTTCTGAAGACGGAACAAAAATGGGTGAGGACAGCAAGTAAACAGGACAAAGGACTGAACTTTTGCGTCCTTGTCTACTGTCCTCACCCCTGAGGACACTAACCAAACGCAGGGTAAGGACCGGTCTACGTATGGTGGGAGGTTACGAGGCCAAAGCAACCCTCCTGAGTGTTGAGAGCCTAACCCTACCCCAAGATAAAAGTGAGATTTGGTAATTGTGGATATTATCAAAGAACGTTGAAATAATTAATGAATAAAGCTAAGATGGATAACAGTCGATTTGAAATTATTTTTAAGACACGACCGTATAGAGCACAACACTCACATCTTTGACTTACACGATCAAGGGTGAAGGTCGTGTAAAAGATAGTGAACACGTATAAGATAGATGATTTCTTACTCAATTGTGTTAGATCATACATAACCATATCTCTATCATATACTGTCATGTGTAAAGACCGTATAGGTAACTGCAAACATATATTAAGTATATGGCAAGAGCTAAAGACATACACAGCCGTGTAAAAACATACACACTCATGTCCCAGGTATACATGATCGTATAAGTGAATCGTGTGACTAACTAAAACTTTGTATCTTCACAATTTCTTGAAATATGATTAGGACATGGTCAAATGTTGTGTCAAAGATTTTGAATATGTACAAGATAGATGATGACCTAAATGACCGTGTAAGATTAAACATGCTCATATCCTTATCATATACGACTGTATGTGAAGACCATATAAGTAATTGCAAACATGCATGGGTGGATGGCAAGAGTCAAAGGCGTACATGGTAGTGTGGAAACATTTGTGTGAAAACATACACACTCATGTCCTAGGTGTACATGACTGTGTAATTGGGCCGTGTGACTGACTAAAACTATGTATATTTGTAATTTCTTGAAATATGATTAGAACATGGTCATCTATACAATCGTGTCCATTTATGAAATCGTTTTTCTAGTATAAAAGGAAAATGATAAGATTCATCGATGTTAGTGAAAAGAACATTAAAAAAGGAAAAGAAAGTGATTGAAAGTGAGCTGAGAAGTCTTTCTCGTTTTATAATTGGTAGTTTTTGCAAAAACTTGTCTTTTTTAAGTGTTTGTTTTAGGATTAAATTAAGAATGTTGTTCGTTTAGGGTATCAATATGTACTCAATACTAAAACTTGGTAAAATAAACAATTCTGTGGTATAATTTCAGGTAAAGGTTAACAGCTTAAAACTTTTAAATTTTTATAAGTTCCTATTTGAATAATTGAATTTACTTGTTAGTTTAGCTTGTAATTTTTTTCTTTGTACTAGAGGATTTTCCACGTATAATTGATGTTCAATTTTTTTGGTCATATATATTGTTTGGATGTTTGTTTCTGAAATTAGGTCTTTTGAGACTAGTTGATTGTTCTTAACTGATGTTGTGGGAGTTGTGTTTGAAGCCTATCAAAGTGGTATAAGAGCCATTAATAATGGAGGTAGAAGTAACTCTATAATTAAATTGACTTTTACAAACTATTTTATTTAAAGATTCATGATGGAAGATCTTTTGTACTGTTAGGATATTTTTTATCTTATCTATATGGACAAAAGTGTGAAGGATCATGTCCTATCTAAACCAAAAAAAAAAACAAATAGAAAATGGGAAAGATGAAGAAAAAACTTTAAGCACTATCCAACAGTATATTGATATCAATATATTCAACTATTTGTCCTAAGAAACTTATTTGTTTGAGTTTTGGAAGAAGTTGGAGGTCTTTAAGAAAAGAAGATGCCCATAACAAGGCCTCTTTAATTAAGAGGCCTAGGAATTTGAAATTAAAATTTAAAAAATATATGTTAAAGCACTTTAGTGATTTCTATCATATCACATTATCAACAAGTTGAATACTATAAAGATTATTCTTAATCAACAGCTCCAAAACTTTTTCTTGTTAAGTTTGTTACCAGATAGTTAAGAGACATTAGTAGTTACCATTAGTAACTCATCCCCAGAAGATGTGCTCTTCTTGGATTCAATTAAAGGGAGCATGCTTAACGAAGAGATTAGAAGAAAAGAGACAGGTGTTGATAATGTGTAGGCCTTTATGGTAAAAAGTAGGAAAAGAAGCAAAGGCAGGGGTCCCAAAGAGCATGACAATTCTAAGAATTGATCGAAGTCTAGAGTTGACAAAAAGATTAATACATTTCATTATTGCACTTATCCTGGACACATTAAAAGGTTTTGCTATAAGTAGAAGAAGAGGGATTAAAAAAAAAAGAGCATTAGAAAAATGAGGAAGACAAAAATACAGTTGCAACAAAGATGAGGATGACAAAAATACAGTTGCAACAATCTCAAACACAAATGATGATGTGTCATTGATCTGCACTACTAGTGAATGCTTCTATGTTAGTGATTCAGGTTCTGAGTGACTTATTAATATAGGAGCCTCCTATCACCATGTACTAAGGAGGGACTACTTTTTAAATTATAGGATCAATGATTTTGAAAATGTAAAAATTGATAATCAAAGTTTTGCCAATATTATCAATATGAGTGATATTCAGGTTCAAATAATGTAGGATGCTTACTAAATTTAAGAGATGAACTACATATTCCTAACTTATGCCTAAATTTTCTATCAGCTATTATACACGATCATGAAGAGTATCAACACACATTTGGCATGGAAAGTGGAAGTTGACAAAGGAAGCAATGACAATTGCCCATAGAGAGTTATGTTGCATAATATACAAGACATACCTAAAGGTATGTGGTGGAGAAGTGTATACAATTAAAGAAAATGCTTTTCCTAATATGTGACATCAACGATTGAGGCATGTGAGTGAAAAAAGGATTAGACATACCTAATGGTATGTGGTGAGGAAGTGTATGCAGTTAAAGAAAATACTTCTCCTAATATGTGGCATCGATGATTCGAGCATATGAATGAAAAAAGGGTCAAGTTGTTGGTCATTAAATCTCTTATTTTTGGTAAATAATTGCATTCCTATGGATCTATGTGAGCATCATTTGATAAGAAAACATCATAGAGTCTCTTTCAGTAGGGGATTTATGAGGAAAATGGGCAAACTAGAGCTGATATACTCAAATGTTTGTGATCCCATTCAAAAGGAATCATTAGGAGGAAACAAATACTTTGTTACCTTTATTGAGATGCAACTTGTAAAATTTTAGTCTATATGTTGAAGACAAAGAGACAAGTCTTTGAATTTTTTCGAAAATTTCGTGCCATGATAGATTAGGAAGCAGAGAAAAAGTTAAAGTTTCTTAGAACAGACAATGGAGGAGAAAACAACTATAAGGAGTCTTAAAATTATTGTGTGAGGCATGATATGAGACACAAAAAAATGAAACTCTATACCTTACAATGTAATAATGTTGTCAAGAGAATAAAAAGAAAAATTATGGAGAAGGTTCAATGTACATTTAGAATATCTAAGTTTTCAAAGATTTTTTGGGTGAAGCAGTCAGAATGGTTGTTTACTTGACTAATTGAACACAATCAGTCCCCTTGGGGCTTAATGTTCTAGAGAGAATATAGATAGGAAAAGCATCCTCTTATTTTCATATAAAGGTATTCAAATGTAAAGTGTTTAAACATATATCCAAAGAGTAGAAACTAGAAAATGACTTGAATATAGTTCCTTGCATGTTTGTCAATTATGGTGATAAATAGTTTGGATTTAAAATCTATGATCTAAAAAAGTAGAAAGTTGTTAAAAGCAAAGACGTAGTATTCCATGAGCATGAGATGAGTGCTAAAATTATTAAAGAAGACGATTGCTCTTAGTAGTTCATCATGTGGTGCCATTATTGTTTCTTCTATTTTGAATTCTATTAAACAACCTACAAGTAAAGGAGATAAAGTATATAAACAGGCACACGATATTAGTGATTAAGTATAACTTGATAATGATAAGTTATATGAGCCACATCCAGATGATGGTATAGATAAGGCTGATGAGAATGATGAGTAGGGAAGAAATTTGGTCCAATAGTGGAAGATGTTCAATTTTGAAGATCGACTAAAGAGAAAATGCCTTCTCTAAGATACCCGAGTACATAATACCTTCTAATTATTTCTGAGAGGGAGCCTAAAAATATGAAAGGGGTAAATTCATATAAAGATAAATGTCTTTGATTCATAGCTATGCAAGAATTTCGTGAAAAAAATGAAACCTATAAGCTAGTGAAACTTCCAAAGGGTAAGAAGACATTAAAGAATAAATATATTTTTAAGATAAAGAAAGATGATGACAAGTTGGTGAATCATAAAGCAAGATTAGTAGTGAAGGGATTCAGTCTAAAGAAGGGCATTAACTTTGGTGAAAATTTCTCCCACCATTGGTTAAGATGTGAGGCTTGGAAGTAAAAATTGCCTCCTGGCACGAAGATTTAGAAGAGGAGATATATATGGAGCACCAGAATGATTTAAGGTTCAGGGTAAAGAGAATCTAGTGTATAAGTTAAAGAAGAACTAGTATAAGTTAAAACAGGCACTAAGGTAGTAGTATTAGAAGTTTTATTTGTAATAGGAAATGACTATAAACGAACTTTCGTTGATCCTCGTGTGTATTTCAGGAAGTTTACCAATAGAAACTTCATTATTCTTCTTTTATATATTGATGACATGTTAATTGTGGGACAAGATATTGGGATAATATGTAAAACTGAAAGAGGACTTGTCCAAATCCTTTGACACGAAAGATTTGGGTTATAGAAAGCATATTTTGGACATAGAAATAACTTGGGACAATAAAAAAGAAAACTATAGTTGTTACAAGAGAAACTTATTAAACTAATGTTAGATATATTCATGAAGAATGCCAAGCCAACCAGCATGCCACTAAGACCTCACTTTAAGTTAGGCAAGTGTGTCTGCCCTTCAATTAAAAAGGAGAAAGATGATATATCTTTTGTTCCATATTTATATTTTATTGGTTCCTTGATGTATGCAATGGTATGTACAAGGCTGGATATAGCACAAGTTATTAGGATAGTGAGTAAGTACTTATCCAACCTAGGGAAAGTTTACTAGGAAGCTATGAAATGAATCTTAAGATACTTCTGGGCCTCTTCAAATGGAGCTTTTGTTCTAGCAGTAAGGAGCCAATTCTATAGGGATATATAAATGCAGATATGGTTGGAGATTTTGATAATAAGAAATCCACTTCAAGCTACTTGTTCAAAGTCATATAAGGAGCAATTTTTTGGCAATCTAGGTTGCAAAAGTGTGTAGCTTTATCCATAACTAAAGCAGAGTATATAAGTGTTGTGGAAGCAAGTAAAGAGATTCTCTAGTTGAAATGATTACTTCAAGAGTTATACATGAAGCAAGATGATTATATAGTGTTTTGTGATAGTCAAAGCTCCGTGGTTTGAACAAGAATACTATTTATCATTCTTGCACTAAGTACATCAATGTCAAGTATTGTGGGTTAAGATTCGTGATTAAGGAACAACTTATAGTTGAAAAAAATTCACAAAGATAAGAACAATGTTGATATCTTAACAAAGGTGGTTCTTGATAGCATGGATGAGCTTTGTAGTAAGCTTGCTAAGATGACTATCGGATAATCATTAAGGTGATTTGAGTCTCCTCCAAAATAGGCTAAAGGGAGAGATTGATAAGTGTTCAACCCTATTCAGAAACAAAGGCGAGTTTCAACAATCTTGAATATTATTAAGGATCGTTGAAATGATGAATGAGTAAAGTCAAGACAGATAACAATTGATTTGGAGCCATTCTTGAGAAACACAACTGTGTAGAGTAGGCCCATGTATTTGACTTACACGATTATGTGTGAAAGTTGTGTAAGAGATTGTGGACATGTACAAGATAGATGATGAGCTATACAATTGTATAAGATTAGATGCATCTGTGTCCTTATCATATAGGCCATGAGTGAAGATTGTGTAGGTAACTGCAAACGTGTATGAGTTAATGGTATGAGTCGTAAGACATACACATCTGTATCCCATGGATACACAACTATGTAAGTAGGCAGTGTGACTAATTTATATTGTATATATTCATGATTCCTTGAAATATGGTTTGGGCATGTGTAAGTAACCATGTCTAGTTATGAAACCTTATTTTTTAAGTATAAAAGGGAAAAATGATGGGGTTTATTGATATGAGTGAAAATAATACATAAAGGAAAAGAAAGAAAGTGAGAATGAGCTAAGAATTTCTTGTCATTCTATAATTGGTAGTTTTTGCAAAAAGTGGTTGTTTCAAGATTAGATTAATAATGTTGTTCATTTAAAGTATCGATCTGTACTCAATACTGAAACCTAATGGGATAACTTGTAACTATTTTGTGGTATAGTATCGATCTGTACTCAATACTGAAACCTAATGGGATAACTTGTAACTATTTTGTGGTATAGTTCTGAGTAAGAGTCAGTAGCTTGGAACCTTTAAACTCTTGCAAGTTCTTATTTGAATTAGTTGATTTATTTGTCAATCTGATTTATAGTTTTTCCCTCTACACTGGAGAGTTTTCTAAGTACATTTACTGTTTGATTTATTTTTTGTAATCTATATTTTTTGCTTGTTTGTTTTCAAGATTAAGTCTTTTGAAACTAGTTGATTGTTTTTTATTGATATTTTGGGAGTTATGATTAGAGCCCATCACTAAGTACCCTAATCAATTTTCGTAACTGTTTAATGTTTGGGTTCTGAAACAAAACAACTATAGAGTTGGACAACGATCCTGACCCACTCTTATATATGAGAATGGGATATCATAGTGCTAGGAGAAAATTACAACCAAGCAATACAGATTTTCTCTCTAATCTTTTTTTAAGATTAAAACAAAAAATTATTGCATATCAAGTCGTGGTCAAATAGGCTATGATAGAAATCAAATTTACAGTGAGCAGGAAAGAGAAAAAGAGAAGAAAGCAACTCCATTCCCTAGAATCTAGAGTTTAACATCAGGACAAGCAGTACGCTGGAGTTGGACTTGTGGAAGTGGAAGCACATTGTTGGATGAAACCAAGTTACTGATCAACTAGGATTTAGGATCCTGTAAGTTGAAGCAATCAATGTATATCATTATCATGCTTTTCCCGGGGCCCACCATTAACAAGAACACAATAATTAAAGCTCCTGCATATCAGACGGTTCTGAGTGAGTTATCATGACCGGGAAGAAACTTGAAAACAAGATTTGACCTTTTTCGTTTCCAGCATCAATTTATGAATCTGGATTGAGATCATCTGTAAAAACTTGGATTACAAATTCTTTTCTGGTTTAATATATAGGCGTTTAACGTGGGGATTAGTGTAGTACATTTGAGCAAAGGATGAAAAGAGAAATAACCAAGTTGGCAAATAGTCGTGACATTCTTAAGGCTTTCATTTACCTTCAATATTGGTAATCAGTTTTAGGAGTCTTTGCATAAGATTTGGTGGAATTTAAGGACTTCATAGCTCAATTGGGAGGCTTTTTTGATGAAAGAAGTAGCTGCTGGATTTAGCAAATTTCGCAACGGACACACTAGCTAGAAGCCATACACCTTAGTGCATTGACAGTGACATGCCACAATACTCAGTAGGAAGGAATCGAAAGAACAATAGAATTCAGAAGATGCACTGCAGTCGGCATAAATGAAATAACTTGACCAGAACAAGTCCCTTAAAACGAGGTGGACAGTTGACTTTTAAACACTACCAACCAACTAAACCTGAGCAGCAAACACTAAAGAAGCCGTATTGCAGTGAACCTGGTCCTCATCGTAGACCTCAATATCATGGAACTGATCAAGACGTGAAATGATGTACAAGGATAAGTCATCTTCCGACTTGACACCACTACTAGTTAAACTGACACAGACTAGGAAGATAGGGAAAAGAAGTAAAAATGGCTTGTAATTTCATCAAGCAGCATGCACTTTACTACTGTGTGCAACAATCAGAATCAGAGCATCTGGTTGATATGTTCATCACGAGATCAACTGTTGTTGACTTATGAGCAAGTGAAGAGCATGCAACTGCTGTATTTTTTATTTTTGTTAATAGTTTAATGATACTAATTTTGATCATTTTTACGTCAAATGTAGATGTCATATGGCTGTGATTTGTTAAAAAAAGAAAAAAAAGAAAAGGGCATCTGGCTTCAAATAACATGCAGGGAAGCTGTTTTCTATATATTGTGATGCTTGTAATGTCAACTAATTGAGCACCCACGTTCCTCAACGAAGCTGCTGTAGCTAACTGCTAGTGCGCTTCAACTGATGGGCTTAATGGAGGCAACTATAACTAGAAGTCAACAACTTAATTTAGTATCAGAACACATAATTGGAAAATTGGATTTCAAGCATACATGAAGGTCTTAACCCCATCTTGACGACCATTTACTCTATCAATTCTCAACAATAGCAACTGCCTCCAGATTACTAATGTGTGTAGTGTCGGGAAAACAAATTTTACATAATGACTATCCAAAGACAAGGAATTTGGAAAGATACATGACATTGATGATTCAAAATTTTCCTGATTTTTCTTTCTCCAGGTTCTATTTCCGTTTCTTAATTGTTTCCTGAGGGATGGACAATGTACCGATTGTGGAATCTTAACCAAACTGCAACTCGGGTTTCCTCTGCTATTTATACAAGCATAAAAGCCCAGGTAGTTCAATAAGCACATTCTGGATACTGAAGTTATCAGTCATGCTTCCCCCCATTTCTCCATGCCTTACCATTAAGCCCAAGATATAAGAAGGAAAAAAAAGAGAAAAAGAAAGAGAACTCAATGGTGTATAATAGGAATGGCAAGAGTACAAAATTGGCCTAATCTGACTCAAATTTGACGGATTCAATTTTAGTTGATTGAACTAGATTTTTTATTGATTTCGAGATTCTGACTTGAGTTTTGCGGTTTGACTTCATATATAAAACATGGTCGTACCCTCCCCCACTAGTCTCTTCGTCTTTCTATCTCTTCTTGCTTAACTAGTTGCATGCATCTCTCTTTCCGCTTACCACCTACTGCTACGCTTGTTTTATCATTGACTAGTTTTCTCGCTATTAATATTAGTAAATTTTCAATTTAACATCTTTTTGTGAAGGATTAACTTGTTTAAATTTTAAGTTATCAAGAACCATCAACTCCATCAATTATTTGTGATTCTTATGCCTAAATTGTCTTCACATTTATAATGTCACATCTCAATCAAAGTCCCAAGCCAACACAATCAAACCAAAGGTCAACAAAACGAAAAACCACATCCATCAACACACGCACTGAACAAAATATAGAGAATCCAGTCCGTAATGACATCCCAAAATACAAGCCTAAGAAAATAGAAGATGTTTGTTACAAAAGATGTAGAATCCGTTTCCTTGATTTCTCTTTTTTTCCCTTTATTTTATTTCCAGGTTGTTCCAGAGTTGGTTTTTTTAGATTCCAAAAATTTTTGGTTGATAAGCCCGTAACAGAAAGGAGAGAGAATTATTAATGCAACGAAAAATGTAAAAGGACTAAGTTTTGGAAATAGAAAATATACTTCCTTTTCTCTTCATTTTTCTCTCCGCATCTCGTCTTTTTCTTCTTCTTCTTCTTTGTTTCTTTTTTTTAGTTTCTTTCTATCATTCTTCCTTCAATATTTCCAGAGATAGCAAGGTAGTTTTCTACCCTCAGCCACTCAGGTTTGCTAGTAGCAAGGGCTGATCTAGTGAGCCTCATCATTGTGACTTCCTTAGGTGGCCAAAAAAGTGCTCATCAACTTGGTTAACATCTAAGGTTACAACTGGGAAGGAATGACACAACAAAGGAGAAGGCAAGGTGGCCAAGTGATGATTGCTTAGGCAACCACTTATTTTTGTAGTGGTCAGAGTGAAAAGACAATTGAGGATACTAAATCACCCATCTCAGTTATTAACAGCTTAGACTTCCAGAAATACCCCTATTTTCCTTTACCCAAGAACATTAATTAAACCTTCACAAATTTTCTATTTCCTACAAAATTCTTAAACTACCCCTCCGCTAAACTTTACTTTAACATTTGGTATTAGAGCACTTTTCTGGGAGTGTGAGACAAAATGGAGAGTACTAGATTGTAATCTATCGCATAGAAAAACTTAGAACAGAGGATGCAAGAATTGGAACAGAAGTTTAAAATAATGAGTGATGATTTTTCTAAGCAATTGAAAGGAGTTCAACAGCGATTGGAAGGTTTGTACCACCCAACTAAACAAAAAATGGATCAATTGCTATCGACAGTTCAGTAGCTAGCTAATAACAAGGGATCCAATAAAGTAGAAGGGGGTTTAACCTCAACTACCACTTTCAAAGGTTTATTGCCAACCTTTGGAGCTGGGCCATCATAAGCCAATCCTTACCCTACCACTCCAATGAACCAATAAAGACAAGCTGTCAACCGCATCATAGAGCCAACAGATCTAAACCGTCAATAGCCTAAAATTGAGTTAAACCATTTTTATGGGACAATTGTAAGGTTGTGGTTAGGAAATGTGGAAGGTATTTCCAATTTTAATGGATTCCATAAGAAGAAAAGGTAGAAGTTGTTGCGTTTTATTTTGAAGGCAAAGTTGTGCGATGGTTTGAGAGCTACATTGATGGGAAAGAGTTTATCACATGGGAGGAATTACCTACTGCCATCTTAAAGAAGTTTGAAAATAGAACCAAGGGAGTCTCATTGCTTCCTTTAATAGTTTGAAACAATCTGGAAGTGTGCTAGATTACATAGAGGCCTTTGATGAACTAAGGGCTTGTTTAGTGGAGCTTAAGCTATAAATGGATGAAGATCATTTTATCCATAACTTTATTGGAGGCCTAAAAGATGAAATAAAATAGCTTTAATTATTGTAAATCCAAATTGCTTAGATGATTCTTATCACATTGTAAAACAGGTAGAGGTAAAGTTGGAAACCACCCTTAAAAAGATTAAGATCAAATATAGTAGACCCTAATATGTAGTGTAGAGGGTTTCTATGGTTAGAAAGTTTAAGAAGTCAACAAATAATGGGCCAAAAGAATTTAAGAAGGGGTAGTGCCATAGATGTGGTAACAATTTTTACCTTGGGCATCAATGGAAACCAAAATCCCTATATGTTGTTAAAGGTGATGAAACAGAAAATACAGAGGTGGTGGAAGAAGAGGAAAGGGAAATAGAACCAGATGCTGAATTACAGGCAAAGGTGACTTTGTATGCAAATTTGAGCCCTGCCACCCCTAGAACCTTAACGTTGCGTTTGGTTACTATCTCCAATATGCAGAAATGGAACGAGACGAAAATTTGGAGACGGAACAGAGCAAAAATTAGAGACAGTGAGGTGCTTGGTTGTGATGGACAAAACAGAAAAAACAGTCTCCGTCTCGAGGACAAAAATGTGTTTGGTTGCAGTAGACAAAACATAAAAACAGTTTCAATGATGAAAATGCCCCTGTGGTATAATATGATTGGAAATATGTAATTCATTGATTATTTTATAATTGTACCATTTATTTTAAGTGTATTTGTAATATTTCAATTACGATGAAATAGTTACAATATAATTAATTAAATTATTATTATTACTTAATTGATTACATTATATTTAATTAAATTATTATTAATTAAAATATAACTATTCATTAATTAAAATATTATTAGTCAATAATTAAAAAATTGTAATTAATTAATTAATTAAAATATAATTATTAATTAATTAAAATATTGTAAAAAGAGGTGAGTATAAATTAAAATAAATATTAAAAGAGATAAAAAGATATTATTAAAAATATATTTTTTTAATTATTTAATTATAAAAACAAATTATATAATAAAATTTTTTCTCACTATTATTCTTAATAGTTGACTCGTAATATTTCTATAATTATTAACTTTATTTAACCTAGCATAACTAATAATTTCATTCTTGCTTCCTCTTCTTTCAGTCCAAAAATGTCCTCTATAAACTGTGCTACCTGGTGGATTCACAGCCCAGAACCTTCTTTCCTCAACTTCTATTTGTGCTCCTGTGGCTGTAATGCTCATGCTCCTCTTCCATCCTTATCTCTGTAAGGTGGTGGAGATTAAGCATTTGTGTTTCTATTCGGGGATATGCTAAAATATGCCTGGTACCAAGGGGCTTCTCCTTGCATCGTTGTTGCAGCTGAAAATTCCTGATCCAATTGATGGATTCCTCGAGCAACTGGGTAGTTGCATTTTCTCTCTTTGTAAAGCTCCTACCATTCCTTTCTGCCCATGTTTTATAAGCCACTGAAAGTTAATGGTAAAACTTTAACATAATAACTTCATAGTCTAGTAAGTCATTGAACAAAAATTGAACAGAACGAGAGGCAAAGAAGAGGAGAAATTAAACAGAAACAAAAAAATTTACTTTTGATTGAGACAACGAACTAGAGTAGGGAAGAAGAGCTACAGGAGAACGATTAAAAAGATATGTTTGTTTTAGGTTTTGAAGGCAGGGCATTTATGACATTTCACCTATGTTTATGTTTCTGTCTTCAGGACAAAATTTTTATACCACAGTCAAGAGTGTCACAGAAAATTTCTGTCCCTGTCTCTAGAGTCAGGACAGAAATTGGTGGAGACAACAAGCAAACAGGTCGGGGCATAGGATTTTTGTGTCCCTGTTATCTGTCTCCACCCGTGGAGATAGATACCAAACACTGCATAAGAATTAAGGGATCTAACCAAAGTAAGGCTCTAATCATCTTAATTGATACTAGAAGTACCCATAGCTTTGTGGACCCAAAGGCAATAGAGGGAACACAAATGAAACCCATGCCAATCATTCCTTTAGCTGTAATGATAGTAAATGGGACTAGAGTTGTAATCAGGGAGCATTATGAGGGATTTATTTAGAAAATACAAGGGCATGAGTTTGAATTCAATCTTAAAGTGTTTAAATTGGGAGGCTATGATATGATGTTAGGTGTAGATTGGCTCAAAATAGTGAATCTAGTGACCTTTGATTATAAAGCTATATGCTTATATTGTAATTAAAGGGTGAACCAACTGATTCAAAGGGGTTAAAGTAGCGACAACTCTCAAACTGATGGAAGTAGAGACTATGGGAAAGATGTTGGGGAAAGAAGAGGACGAATGGGTAACCCAAATTTACTCTCTACAATCTAAACCTTTTCCCACAAACATTCTAATGGCGATACAAAGATTGTTGAATAACTATAATGACCTTTTTATTGAACTAAAAACATTACGTCCACCAAAAAACATGACCACAAAATTCCACTAAAACCTAAAAATCAACCTGCTAACCTGAGACCTTACAGATACCTATACTACAAAAAGTTGAGATCGAGAGACAAGAGTGAAGGAGATGTTACAAAATTCAATAGTCCAACCTAGCCATAGCCCCTTTTCTTCACCAACTCTCCTAGTCAAAAAGAAGAATGACACTATGAGGACATTAAAAGACCATAGAAGGTTAAATGATATGACGATAAAAAATAAATTACTCATCCCTATGATTTATGATTTGTTAGATGAATTATTTAGGGCATCAATGTTTTCTAAACTAGATCTTATATCAGGTTACCACCAAATCAGAATGTATCCTGAAGTCATCCTTAAAATAGCCTTTAAGACTCACTAGGGCAATTGTAAGTTCCTAGTCATGCCTTTTGGCTTGACTAATATCCCAGCCACTTTTTGGGCACTAATAAATTATATCTTTACACCTTATCTAAAGGACTTTGTTTTTGTGTTTTTTGATGATATGCTGATACATAGTAAAAGTTAGGAGGATCATTTATTTCACTCGCAGAACGCGTTAGAGAAATTAAGAAAAATTAGTTGTACATAAAGGCATCTAAGTACTTTTTTGGCCCCAAAATGGAGTACTTATGCCATATAATCTCATAGGAAGTAGTATTAATAAACCCTGAAAAGATTGAAGTAATTTAAACTTGGCCTATACTAACTACCTTTAAATCATTGAGAGGTCTTTGGAACTCACAGGCTACTACTGTAAATTTATGAGGAATTATGGTTTGATCAGCAAGCCATTGATAAACTTACTGAAGAAGAATTCCTTCCTTTGGGGAAAAGAAGCTGCATAAGCCTTTATCAAACTAAAAAGAGCCATAATTAAAGCACTAGTGTTAGCCATACCAAATATCACAGAAACTTTTGTTATAGAGACTGATGTATGTGATTTAGGTACTGGGGCAGTGTTAATGTAGAATTCAAGACCTATTGCCTACATGAGCAAGACATTGGGACCAAGAAATCAAGGGTTGTCCATTTATGAAAAGGAATTCCTAGCTTTATTAATGACAATATCGAAGTGGAGATATTATTTGGAGCCAAATCATTTTATAATCAAGACTAATTGTGAAAGCTTGAAGTACTTGTTGGATTAAAAGATTACTACACCAATATAGAAAAAGGGGTTGGCCAAGTTATTGGATCTAAACTATAAGATTCAATATAGGAAAGGAAGAGAGAATAATGTTGCTTATGTTTAGTCCAAAAGATGGGAAATAGTAGAAGGGAATTTGGCAGGTCACAATATCATTACCCCATATTGGCAGAAAGAAGTCTTAAAGAGTTATTATGGTGATTCAAAAATCTAGAAAGTCATCATTTATTTTGGGGTTGACATAACATCAACCCAAAATATACTTTTAATAATGGAATCCTTAAGTACAAAGGTAAGGTGGTAGTAGGCAGAAATAAAGTGTTAAGAGAGTAGGCGATTATCAATATGCACAGTGATTTAGTGGGGGAAAATTTTGGAGAATTGGGAATTAACAAAAAGTCATATCATTATTGTGCTGGAAGTAAATGAGAAAAGATGTAAAAAAAAGAAGGTTAATAAGTATGACATATGCAAAAGGAGTTAACCAGAACATGTGCATTCTCTAGGGTTATTACAACTTGTGCCAATTCTAGAGGCTGCTTGGAGAGATATAAGTATTGATTTCATAAAGGGTTTGTGTAAATTAAAAGGGAAAAATGTAATCATAGTGGTAATGGACAAACTCATAAAGGGGGCTCTTTTTTTGGCTTTGGCTCATCCTATTACTGACCCAATTATTCTTAAAACATTCATTGAGCAGATATATAGGTTATGTGGATTGCCTAAGAGTACAATATCTGATAGAGACAAGATTTTTACTAGTAATTTTTGGCAATCCTTATTCAAGGCATTAGGGTTTTCGTTCAATTTAAGTACTGCTTATCACCATTAGATTGATGGTCAAACCGAAAGGATCAACCGGTGCTTAGAAACTTATTTGAGATGCATGGTTGGAAGTCACCCTAGGTAATGGGCACGATGGTTACCCTTAGCAGAATGGTGGTATAATCAAAACTATCACTCTCTTTTAGACATCACTCCTTATCAGGCCCTATGTGGAACAAACCCTCTATAGTATAGTTTTGAATAAATCATTGTAACCTGTAATGAATATGCTAACTAGTTCATTAAGGATAGAGGTATGACCATCAAATTCCTACAGGAAAAGCAACAAAGAGCCTCACGAGAGGATGAAAATCTTTAGATGCCGAAAGAGGATTGAGAGAAATTTTGAGGTGGGTGAACAAGTCTATCTTAAACTACAACCCTATCTAAGTTAGCTTCTTTAGGCCCTACAAAATCATGGAAAAGGTAAGAAATGTGGCTTACAAATTACAGCTTTAAGAAGGCTTATCAATCTATCCTGTATTTCATGTTTCACAGTTGAAGAAATGGATTGGAGCCTAACTTACTCCTACAATTGAACCACCCTTAATTGGACCAGAGGGTGAGATTCAATTACAATCAATGGCTATATTGGAGAGGAAGATGGTCAAAGAAGGAAATTGAGTAGTGACTAAAGTCTTAGTTTAATGGTCGATGAACACATCTGAAGCTACTTGGTGTTGGCCCCGAATTTTTTTATTTATTTAAGCATGATTTGAATGAATTATGAGGTTTTGATAAATTAAGTTTATGGAGTTTAATTATTATGTTAATGTTAGTAGGATTTTTATTATATGGTTTAGTTGTATTAAAGTAGTAAGAAGGTTAAAGGGTATTTTTGGAAGATCATTTAAGGTTAAAAGAACATAAGCTTATAAGGAAGGGTAAAATGGACTTTTTGGGCTCATCAAGGGTAAAAAGGGGAAGAAGAATAGTTGTCTTGCAATTGAAGAAGAAGAAAACGAAATTGAAGAGAGTAAGAGAGAGTGTCGTGGGAGAAGAAGAAAAGAAGAGAAAGCTAATCTAGGTTTCCAATTTTCTTAGTTTTAAAAAGTGATTTTGAAGTTGTTCAAGAAAGGAAAAAGAAAGAGGAAGATTATAGTTTCCATTTGAGCCAAGAGACTCATTAATTGGTGAAGATTCAAAGTAAGTCTATGTTTAAATTTTTGGATTTTTGGAAGGGTTTTGGTTCATGAAGCTTAAGAAATGCATGTGTTTAAGTATTCTAGGATCAATTTTAGTGTATATATATTTTTGAATTCTCAATTGGAAGACCTATTGAATTGAGATTTTTGCCAATATTAAAGGAAATCAAAAGGAGAGGTAAGAGGAGCAAGAAGAGAGGCATCTTTGATCAATTGTTAAGCAAGGAATTCAAGGTGGGTTACATTTTTATAATTGAATAATAAGCCATTAATATTTCTTCCAAATCAAGAAAGTAAAGGTTTTTCAATTGTATTATAAATGTGCATTTATTGCTCTTTGAATGCTTTGAGAAAATGATGTGTTTGGTATGTGAATATTGTGTGGATGATTTATGAAAAGAATGCGAAAATGATTTTTTTGAAAAAAATACTATGTTTATGAAATCACTTTTCGAAAAAACAGCCATTTTGGGCAACAAGTTTACAAGTTATGAAATACATGTTATATGGGTTTGGTCTGATCCATTCTGTATGTCAAGTGCACTTTGACTAAAGGCTTCTCCCACCTGCCCACAAGTGACATAGAGCACCTTTAGGGACTCCCTCATATTTACGACTACGCAAAAACCATTATGTGGGATTGTGTTAGTTCATTCTGTTCATGACGACACAGGACCATTTCATGGGAATGTGTTAGCTCATTTTGTTTATGGACCTCCCAAACCATTTCGATGTACTTATGTGTTGACAATTTTATTGAATGCATGATTTGGGTTGCTTATAAAGTGTTTCATAAATTAAGAATTTGGAAATATGTGTTTCATGATGCAATGTGAATTTTACAATGGTTTTGCTTGTTACTAGTTATAAAATTGTTACTTACGAGCTTTAAGCTCACCCCCCATTCTGTCCCATCTTCAGGTGATGATCAAGAGATCGAGTGATCGAGCATAAGGGCATTACTCCGAATTATGCTTATTTTGTATTTTAAGTTAGTTTTTGTAAAACAAAGCCTTAGTTGCATTTTGAGCAATTCTACTTTTTGTAAATTATGTATTTTTGGATTATGATGTATTGTGTCTTGAAATTCCCATGAAAGCTTTGTAAAACTCTTATCTTTTTATGATAATGAAATATGATTGTGTTTTTGCTCATAACCCTCAAAGTTTGAAATTGCATTTTCAAGCCTTCATAAGGGTAAAATTTTGTGTTCTGAATTCTATGGCAAATCTATATTGATCTAGGTTGAATTAGATAGATTTGTATTCTTAGAAATTGCATTTTCTAGCTTAGGAGATATGATCATTATAAGTTAGTAATGCTGCACAGGATGTATAGGACAGCTGTAGTGAAAGATGAGAATTTGTTGTAGTTGATGAATCAATGGAGTTAAGATTTGGGAGTTTAATGAAATCAATTTGATAATTTAATGATTAAGGAGTGACATTGCATTAGAAGAAGTGAATTTGGGAAGATTATGAGTGAAAGTGATGTTAGAAAGGATGTAGGAACCATTGAAGATGTTTTGGAGGGAGTTTTGTCTAACCAATGTCCATTAGATAGACATTAGGTCCGTTAGACGGACCTTTTCTCAGGTCTGAAAATGTCCCCAAGCCAGTCCATGTCCATTAAACGGACACTAGGTCCATTAAACAAACCTTCACGAGTCTGGAAGACACCCCAAAGTCATGTATGTCCGTTAGGTAGAGGTGTTACACTATACACTTTTGCAAATTCACGATTTTGACTCTCTAGATGGCAAAATCTTTCTTCAAGGACTTCACAAAAGTTGTAGATCTCGAATTCCTTTTCAAAACCATCCTAAAATGACCACAATAGGATATCTCTATGAAAGTTATACCAATTTTCCCAAAATAGGTACAATATGATTGAGGACATAATCATGGTTGACTCTTTTGGCCATAACTTCATCATCCAACCTCCAAATGAGATGATTATTGAACCAATAGATTCCTAACACATTTTTATATCTCTAAAAAAAATGGTAGCCTTTGGTGTTGATTTGAAAAAGATTAATGGAAAGAAAGTGAGGGAATCGATTAGAGGAGCGAGACTTAGTTATAAGCATACTTTGGCTTTTAAGCATATCTTGATCTGTATAACAGGAAACTTTTGTGATGTTATAAGAATGAAGATGAACTGATGATGGCTAATGAGAGTTCATGGAAATAATTCTACAAGGTAATGCACACGCTCACGTTTTATGAAATCTGGATAGTTGGGCTTCGAAAACGGGGTCCAACACTTGGGAAGATCATTTAGAGTTGATTAAGCATTATCCTACCTTAAGGAAAAAGATAAACTCAATGGGGGAGAACTCTCACAACTCAATCAAAGCCTTAGACCAGCACAATCAATCCAAATACCAACACAACAAAAAACCACATCCATCAATACACACACCTAATAAAAAATAGAGAATCCATTCCATAATTATAGTCCAACATACAAGCCTAAGAAAATATAAGAAAAAGTTTGTTATAGGAGGTGTAGAATCCATTTCCTTTATTTCTGTTTTTTCCCTTACTTTATTTCCAGGTTGTTCTAGAGTTGATTATTTTAGATTCAAAAAAATTTCAGATTGTTAAGCCTTTAACAAAAATGGGACATAAGTATTAATGCAATAAAAATTGTAAAAAGATTAAGTTATGGAAATAAAAAATACACTTCCTTTTGTCTTCATTTTTCTCTTTGCATCTTGTCTCTTTGTTCCTTCTTTGTTACTTCTTCTTTTTTTCTTTATATCTTTCTTCCTTCAATATTTCTAAAGATAGCAAGGTGGTTTTCTACTCTCAACCACTCAAGTTTGATTGTAGTAAGGATTGATTTAGTGAGCCTTATCATTGTGGCTTCCTTGGGTGGCTAAAAAAGTGCTCATCAACTTGGTTGAGATCTAGGGTTATAACTGAGAAGGAATGGCATAACAGAGGAGAAGACAAGCTAGCCAAGTGATGGTGCTTGGGCAACCATTTATTTTTATAGTGATCAGAGTGAAAAGATGATTGAGGACACTCTACAACCTATCTCAATCGTTAAGCACTTAAACTTCTAGCAATACCCCTAAATTTCCTTCACCCAAGAACACTAGTTCAACCTTCCCAAATTTTCTATTTTATATAACAAATTTAAAAAGTTCAACTATTAAATCTCTAAAAATAACTTAACCATAAATCATAATACCATTGTTATTGTTTCCACTAACACTTTGTTTCATTGTCATTTTGCCTCTCTTCTCTACGGGTTAAGTTTGATAAATTAGATCCTAAAGGAATGAATCTAGTCATGGAAGTGAACCTAGATATAGAGCAGAAACGAAGTTTGGGTAGGAGGATGATTCGAGATTGTTGTTTTAAGGCAATCATTTTGGAGGTTTAGTTATTTTCGCTTCCCTTTAATTTTCTTTTGGGCTCTAAAAAGGTGGCATTTTACGTATATGGCATTTTAGATTTTGGATTTGGAACTATGAGTATGGAGATTGACAATAGAGGATATAGAACCTTTTTTTGTGAAATTATACTATTGAAAGAAAAAAAAGATCTACTTTCCTTATCTCTTTTGATTGGTGCAAAAATCAGACATTAATTTAGTTGTCAATATGGCAGATTGATCAGTTACAAAGGAGTGAGATAGAGTTCTCTTTAAGAGTAAATTAAAGTTATATTACTGAAATGGTATAAATGTTTAGAGTGAATTATTGAGAAGCCGAGTCCGGATTTGATCTCGACTACACCGAAAAAATTACGAAACTTTTTTCGTAATGTTTGATTTCCTAAAAACTAATATGTTTAATTCTATAAAATAATTAACACAAATCATAATAAAGCAGGAACTTAATTTGTACCTTATTCTGAAGCTTGATTTTAATCTTGTAGTATCTTGGGAATTGTTTCTAAAACTGATCTGTCTCAACCACTGAAGCCACACAAATGTCTGACCTTTAATAGTATCCATAGAATGGGTTAAGAGAACTCTGTAACCCTTACAAAGATGGTTAAGTAAGAAGTGCTAGCTCCATAAAGTTTAAGCTTATTTATAATAAGCTTTAGACATTTTAGTAATTTAATTGAAATTAAATTATGATTTTAATTGAACTTTAATTAGATTTACAAATAATTCTAATAAATACCAATTATTCCTAAATAAGATTCAATATATCATATTGATCCTTATTTATTAAATATCTCATATTTAATCATAAAGTTTCTCAAACTTTTCAATCAAGTCCAGCTTGATTAAAATAACTTTTCTCTTTTCAACCATTTTATATGTCAGACCCATTAGGTTCTCAAATATGATGGCAATGATTATAAATTATGTTTTCAATTCATAATTAGAATTAGATAAATTAAAACTTGCTTTTAATTTATCTTTAATTCTCCAATTAAATAATTTATAATCATAGATCAAGATTAGTGTCTAGCAACACATCATAATTACCCAAATATTTAGGAATGTCAAAGTGGTTTTGACTAACTTTTCTATGCATGATTTTTTCATATCATTCTACCCTTTCATCATATAATGTTTTGATTAAACATAGAATATGGAATTAATGTCTACTCTATTTTAAGTCCAATCATATTAGTTATCTGTCATTAGTTATTGATTCAATTAATGACATTTGTAAACTATTTACAAAATGTCGTTCGACCTTGTCCAACCATTTCCCAAATAAATACTAATCGAAAACAACTAAACATTCTCCCTAATCACTTTAGAGTGATGAATATCTTGATCACTCAACTACCTCCATGTTGTTCATACTACATCCAATGACTACTAATTAAATGAATCACGATTAAATAGATCATAAGTAGTATCAAAACATAGCAATCCCTATACAAGATAACTTTAGTGACCTCAAGTCAAAGGATCACTTATACAATCATCACAGTAAGAATTCCAAAGACATACAAGTAATGCTCCAAATGGATTTCTCATGTCAGGTCTGTTTAAGGAACTTGTTTTCTAACAAGCACCCACATGTTTATTTAAATATCTCTATACTTTAGCTTATGAGATCGACTACTGCCTTTATAAGGAAAAACAAAATATTTGTTACGCTCTATTAATGTTTAATCGTAATAAAACAATGAGTGGGAACATTTAGGAATAATCCTAAATGCACTATGAATCTCATAATTATAGTCTCATTATAATTTCATTTGCAACGCACAATTGTCCCAAGGAATTTATCATATACATCTAAACTTGTACAAGATAAATAATATCTTTAAATAATTAGCGCCACAAAACTAAAACCAAAGCGGTTGACTTTAGGGCATAAACCAACAATCTCCCACTTACAATAAGCCAATCGTTTAAGTATCTCATACCATATCACCATATGACAATTATTCTAATACTAGGATAGTAGGTTAATAAGAGAATTCTACAAGATTCTCTATAGTGAGTACTTGCTTAAATCTTGTAACTCCCATCTTAATTATCATCATAGTTAAGAAAAATTGTCTAAACACATTCTTGGATATTTGATGAGACATTAGCTCCTTATGTATGCCCAATGGCTCTAATGTTCTATGGTACAGTACTATATATCAAGTTCACTAAAGAACTTATTAATTCGATTAATCATTTCTAGTAAATGAAAAATGTATAATGGCTTAATTAGCAACCATTGCTGTATTGGAACCTTTTCAATCTTGAATGGTATTTTCTAAGTAAATGAACCTTAATTAGGATTTACTACTAAAGTAAATATCCTCATCTCCTTGAACTCAAATATTAACTCATACAAGAATAATGGATATCGTTAATACCTCAAAAGTATTTGATACCTCAAATACTAAACACCTTTAGTACATTATCTATATATTTGGATTTAGAATAAGTAAGCCATTTCCAATCTATCTCTATAGATCTAATTTCCAAAATTAAGTTGTTATCTTTTCATATCTAATAAGAGTTGTTCTTGGACAATTATGTTTGCAACAATTAAAAATTAGAATTGTTATTCTCTATAAGCAATATGTCTCCACATACTCCCATTGAAGAGGACAATCATACTCCTATTAACCTTCTTGTAGACATGATAAATTCACAATCATCTTAAAAATAAACTCTTTGAATTCATCATGAAAGTTAATCTTTCAACGTCTTTTAGCCTTTCAACTATACATCAAATGTATAAATAAAGGCAATAGTTCCAATTTGATATATGGTTATTGGAACTATTAAAGGTAAGTCATTGTACTATTAAAGTTAAGTCATTCTAATATTGAAGGTAAGTCATTGCTCATTAATTCAATTGAAACTATTGAAGTTAAGTCATTGTACTAGGCATCACTATAGGAGAAATGCAATTGCATCATACAATATCTCATATTGTATTTTTCTCCTTACATAAATCCATATTCTTTTGAATTTAGTTATAAAGGTATTCACTAGAGAATCTCATCCCCTACAGATAACCAAAAATTTAAAACTCACCAAATTGATCTCATCAAAATGCTTTAGCATTCTCAATGCTTAACATCAAAATGCTTTAGCATTCTCGATGCTTAATTTCTACTCATATTTAAATATTTGAACCTTTCAAAATTTTAAATCATTATTTCATTTAATGCATATGACGATATCATATAAAGTCATTAGCAATATAATAAAATGTAATATTATCCTTTTACGAATTGTTATTTCATCCAATACATCACATGTATAAGATTTAACAATTCAATACCATCATCATCCTTTCAATAAAGGTTGATTTGGTTATTCTTCAACTATATAAGTTTCACAAGTTCCATATGACTCATAAGCAAATTTGATTTGGGGTTATAATTTGTATCCAATGCCAACATATTTGGGAGCCTAATGGGTCACACATAAAGAACGAATTAAAGAGAGAAAAGACATTTTAATCAAGTTGAACTTGATTGTAAAGTTTGAGAAACTTGTAATTAAATATGAGGTATTTAATCAATAAGGATCAATAAGAGATATTAGATCTTATTTGGGCATAATTAGTATTTAATTGGAATTATTTATAATGATAATTAACGTTTAATTAAAATTAAATTTTAATTTCAATTAAATTACTAAAATATTCAAAACTTACTATAAATAAGCTTAAACTCTAATGGAGCTAGCATTCATTACAATTTGTAATACTTGTAGAGTTCTCTTAACTTGTTGCGTGGATACTGTTAGAGGTCGAACACTTCTGCAGCTATAATAGTTAAGATGAACCAATGTTGAAAACAGATTGAGGGATACAACAAGAAAAACATCAAGCTTCAGAATAAAGTATGAGTTAAGATTTACACTTTATTATTATTTATGTATTAATCATTCGATAGATGCTAAAGTGATTATAGTTTTCAGAAAGTCAAATTATAGAAAAGTTTTGTGTTTATTTCACAATGAAGAATCAAATCCTGGACCGATTTCCTATCAGTGGTATCAGAATATATTTTATTTCTATAATTGGATTAAAATCTCCAAAAATTTGATTTAAATCTGATTAATTTTATTATGAAAAGTTAATATTCAAAGTTTTGAAAAACCTTCATTCAATTTAGAATTGAATTACTAATATGATTGATGTAAAATTAGTATTATGAATTATTAAACTTTCAATAAAATATGAAAAACAGAAGTTAGAGAAACTTAGAAGACCCAAAATACAGAATAAGAATCTGGAAAAATCATGAAGAATAGAATTATTCTGGAATTCTGAAATAAGGTTTGATAGTTGGCAATACTATGCATGTGATGCTTATGGATGTTTCTGGATAAGAACAATTTGGTTTGGTCTTTGTATAATGTTTTCTAGTTATTGTGATGGTTCTGGGCAGGAGCAATAAGGCAACGCTATGATTAAGGGAGGAGCTATCACTGGTGACTGGACACGCTGGAGATAGACTGGTTGGCAGTTGGTCCTTGGAAGGCGCCTGACTGAGCAAGGAGACGCGTTTCCTTGTTGTGGACTAGCCGGTGGTGGTTTCAACAGAATCGACGATTAATACGATGGCACAAGTGGATAGGTTGTAGGGAGCTGCGACTTACAACGAATAAGACGCTGGTACGTCGCAGGAGAAAACCACGGCCGACAGAAACGAAGGCGATGACTAATGGCAACGCAAGCTAACGGCGACATAAATTTCTGTGCAGCGGCAACTACTTGGTTTCTATGGTTTCAACTTGAATTTTGGGGCTTCTTGATGCAGAAGTGTGTTTGGCCTTCGGTTAAGGGTTATTCTGGGTTAAGAATAAGAGATCCCGTAAACTAGAATAGAACTGTTTGACGACAAGGTTACCGGAATCTTAAGTTGGAATAAAGGTTGTTTGATAGTGATTAGTGAGAGTGTGTTCTATGGTTAGAACAAAACTTGTTTGAGTTTAGGATTAATGTAATCTTAATAAATTTTATTCCAAATACAAATTTAAAATTATTTTAAAATTAAAAATAAATCCACAATTAAATTATTCAATTTTCTTAATATGATGAAGATTAATAGTTAGATTGATTCCTAATTAATTTTTAAAAAATAGTTTCTAAAATTAGAATTAAATAGATTGAAATTAATTGATTAGAATCTTTAAAATTAAGAAAAGTGTTTTCTTAAGTAATTAAGAAAGGTGTTTTTTAATTAAATTTATCTATTTAAATTTGATTTAGATAAATCAAAATATTTGTTTAGAGAATTATTATTCCATTTATGTCAAAATTGTTTTTTTTATTTATGAATAACAAGTTTCTTGATTTATTAAAAAAATATTTTTTGATTAAAATTTGAAAGGTATTTTCATTTATTAATTGAGAAAAATGAACTGTCTTTAATATTTTTAAAGTAGTTTTCTACTTTATTAAGGAAATTTTTTCTAATTAATTAAGAAATCAATCTCTAAATAAATAATATTAATTAATTAATTAAATTTAAAAGTGATTTATTGAATTATGAAACTAGATTCCTTTTAATATTAGAAAATAGTTTTTTGATTAAGTAAAAATAATTTCTAATGAGAATAGAAATTGCAATTTCTAATAAGATTAAAAATAGTTTTCTAATTTGATTAGAATGTGCTACTGAAATAATTTTGAAAAAATTGTTGTAAATTATTATAAATAAAAAGCATAATTTATTGAACATTGTTTTCAATTAAATTTTGTCAAAAGAGTCAAAATAATTGTAAATAGTTTTTAATTGGATTTAAAAATTGATTGCAAGTCAAATTAAATTTCTATTTAGAATATGAATTAAATATACTTTGGAATCAATGGATTTAATGACAGTAGGTCGCTTTAACCTGAATATGTTTCATCTTATAATAATAGATCCTACTTAACTAAATTTAAGTTATTTGGATAAGCAAATTCATGATCATGTGAATTTAGAGGCAAGATTAGGAATAATATATAAGATATATTTTAGGAAAAGTTGTCACTTAATCAATCTAGTCACGTGAAATATGATTGATAAAATTGTTATCTACCTAATTTAAGTTTAGTTTATTTATGAGTAAAATCGAGATCCACAAAATTTGAATAGGATCCTAGCCCATTTGAAAGATTGGAGTAAACTTTTTGAATAGTAGTAAGGAATATTATTTTAAATAAAATAGTGGGAGTAACCAAATACATGATTAAAGTCCTAATCTCATTTAGTAGTTATGACATATAATCAATTACTTCCTTATCTTTCACTTATTTTTGTTTTAAGTGAAATTTACCTCGTTTAGTATAGTTGATGCTAAGTTAGTGGACTAAATTTCTTGGAAAAATGTTATGTTTAAGAAGAGTTCTCAAAGTTTGATAGGAAAAGGTATATGTCCATTATGTTATTTCATTATTAACCCTTGTTGAGAATTGGTGTTAAAGTTTTAGATATATGTCAAAATCATATGGATGACAAAATGTATTGACATGTTGAGTTGATTAATGTCTTATAAACTTTAATGACAATATGTATGATGTATGTTAATACTATGATAGCAAGATGCAAGAGGTTGTATAAGTAGAGCTTAAAGGTATAACACCTTGATGGAATTGTTCCACTTATTTTAGCCTACTAGAAGCATAAACATGGACATCAATTAAAGGCTTTGTTATGGTATGATAATAATTGTGATAAGAATAAATAGGAGCATGACTTTTCTTACCTATACGAAATATGATAAAGATCATATATATTTCTTATTCATGTTTATAAGTATTTGATACTAAATTTAGATTCAACATTATTATGGTGTTCAAGGCATGATAAGAAATACATTATTGAGTAAAAGTACTTGCTTCAATTTTTTGAAAATAGTTTGTATGTATTGGATCAAAGGAAATTTATGCTCAATATAAGTGGTAAGAATACAAAGTTAAAAATTTGAGAAAATTCTTTCATATCATGTTGGCTAAATCATCATAATAAGAATTATAAAGTTACATATAAGGATATATGTATCCTTTTAACTATAAATCACATGAAACTTATGAAACTTGTTAAGTTAAAGAATAACTAAATCAAACTTTGGTGAAATGATGGTGACTGTAATTGCATTGTTAAATTATTAATGACTTTATATAATGTAGTTATGTGTATTAAATGAAATATTTATTTAAATATTTAAAAAAGTTCAAGTAGTTTAAGGCACCGTTTGGTTCAGCTTTTGGTTGGTGGAAAAGCACTTTTTTCCATTACAAAAGCTATTTTAAGGAAAAAAATGAGTGTTTGGCTGTAAACTTCAAAAGCACTTTTGCAGTAGAAATAGCTTTTATAAAAGCTAAAATACAGCTTTTTCAAAAGCTCAAATTTGGAGCTTTTCAAAAAAGCACTTTTTCAGGTAGATTTTTTATATCAATTAATGAGCCTATTTTTTAGTCCTTTTTATCCTTATGCTTTATATTTTTATGTTGCCAAACAATCTACTATATGAAGCTCTTTTTAAAAAGTTATTTTTTTAATTGATAGTCAAACAGTCAACTAACTTTTTAAAAAAGCTCTTCTCAGAAAAGCTCTACTGATATAAGCTCAACCAAACAGGCACTAAATCCAAGTAAAAATTAAGCATTATGAATGTTGTAGCACTTTGATGAGATCGATGTAGTGAGTTTTAATTTTTTTTAGTTATCTGTAAGGAATGAGATTCTTTAATGAATATCTCCACAACTAAATCAGAAGATTATGATTTTAAATAAGGAGGAATATACAGTATGAGATATTATATAATGTAATATTTATTTCTTTTATAGCGATGACTAGTATAATGACTTATTCAATTATTTAGTTAGATCAATTAGCAAGATTTCATATTAGATATGAAACACTAAGTCTTTGAAAAAGTCAAAGTTAATGTTTTAAGGTTGTGATGCTTGATTGAAGTATACATTATCCATTAAGTTTAAAACAAAATCAAGTAGTAAAATGTTATGAGATATTTAAAAGGTTGGATATAATCTTACGGACCTATTGAATAAATTGTTTGTTTCAATTATACTTATAGGAGAATGGTCCCTAAGATAAGTAGTGGAAGTAAGATGAAATTTGAAAGGTTCTAATAGGATGATAATACATACAATTGGGACTATTTCCATTGATGATACATTTGATGTATAATTGAAAGGATACAAGACATTGAAACATTCATTTTCATGTTGAATTTAAAGAGTTTTTCTAGAGATGATTAGGAATTTATCATATCTACAAGAAGGTTGGTGGGAGTATAATTGTCCTCGTCAGTGGGAGTATGTAAAGGCATATTGCTCATAGAGAACAATAATCCATATTTTCAATTGTTAAAAATATAATTTTCTAAGCACAATTCTTATTGGATATGAAAAGGTAACAACTTAATTTTACGAATTAGATATATAGAGATAGATTGGAAGTTGTTTACCTATTTTAAGTCTAAGCATATAGATAATGTACTAAAGATGTTCAGTATTTAAAATATTTGATACTTATGAAGTACTAAAGATATTCATTGTTTTATGTATGAGTTGATATTAGAGTTCAAGGTGATAAGGATATTAACTTCAAAAGTAAATCCTGATTAAGGTATATTTTACTTAGAACAATACTATTTAAGGATTAGAAAGGCCTCAATGTAGCAATGGTTATTAATTAAACTATAATACATTTTTCATCTAATGGAAATGATTAATTGGAACAATAAGTTCTTTAAAGAACTTCATATAGTTCTTTGCATTATTCAAGATATTGATGTATTGTGGAACACTAGAACTATTAGGCATGTTAAAGGAGCTAAGTTCTCATCAAAGTTCTATGGATTTGTTTAGGCAGTTTTTCATAATTATAATAATAATTAAGAAGAAAGTTGTAAGATTTAAGCAAGTGCACTATAGAGAATCTTATAGAATTCTCTCATTAAGCTACTCTCCTGGTAGTAGCATGATCATCATATGGTGATATGGTATAAGATTCAGAAAATATTGACCTAGTTTAAGTGGGAGATTTTTAGTTTATACCTTACAGCCAATGAGTTGGTTACAGTTTAGTAGAAAAATAATTTAAAAGCATTCTTTGTATTATACATATTTAAATGTATATGATAAATTATGATGAGATTAAAATTATGAGAATTATATTGAATTTATGTATTATCTTCAAATTTTTTCCTAGTTATTGTTCCATTAACATTGGACATTAATAGAATATAAAAAGACTAGCACATGTTATTTTTTTCCTTATGAAGGAAGTAGTCGATCTCATAGACTAAAGTATAGGGATATTTAAACAAATATGTGGGTACTTGTTAGAGAACAAGTTCACTAAACTAACCCCATATGAGAAATCCATTTGAAACATTATTTATATGTACGTGAAAATTCTCATTGTGATGATTGCATAAGTGATCCTTTAATTTGAGATCTTGAAAGCTATCTTCTATAGGGATTGCTATTTCAATACTACTTATGACCTATTCTAGTTAAAGATAACTTAGTCGGTAGTCATTAGATATAGTATGAAATATATGGAGGTAGTTGAGTGGTCAAGATATGAATCATCACCTTAAAGTAATTAAGGAGAATGTTTCACTATTCTCAATTATTACTAATTCGAAAAATCCTTGGTTAAGATGGAACAATGTTTTGTAAATAATTTGTAAACGTCATTAATTGAATTAATAGCTAATGGTGGAGAACTAATATGATTGGACTCAAAAATATAGTCGCTATTGATTTCATATTCTATGTTTAATCGGAACATTGTATGATGAAAGGATTGAATTATATAAAAAAATATGAACGGAAAGGTTAATCAAAACCATTTTGACATTCCTAATTATTTGGATGGTTATGATATGTTGCTAGATGTCAATCTTAATCTATAGATATAAATTGTTTAATTATATAATTAAATCCTAATTACGATTTAGGGTTACAATTTGTATTCATTACAACATATTTAGGAACATAATAGGCATATATGAAGAATAAGCTGAAGAGAGAAAAGATATTTTAATCAAGTTATACTTGACTGTAAAGTTTGAGAAACTTCATAATTAAATATAAGATAATTAATAAATAAAGATCAATATAAGATATTAGATCTTATTTGGGCATATTTGGTATTTAATTACAATTATTTAAAATTCTGATTAAAGTTTAATTAAAATTAATATTTAATTTCAATTAAATTACAAAAATGTACAAACCCTCTTTGTAATAATTGTAGACTTCTCTCAACTTGTTCTATGGATACAATTAGAGGCTGGACACTTGTATGACTACAGTGATTGGGATGAGCTACTTTCAGAAACGGTTTGAGAGATAAGATAAGAAAAGGATCAAGCTTTGAAATAAGGTACAATTAATACATATTCACACTTTATTATGATTTATGTTTTAATCATTTTATAGAATTTAAAGTGACCATTATTTTTGAAAAATCAAAATACGAAAAAGTTTTGTAATTATTTCGCTGTCTATGATCAGATCCTAACCCAATTTTCCAATACTCATCTCCTTCTATCTAGCCTCGACTTGTTAAATGCTTAACCTACTACCTCATTTTGTTCTAAGTTTCCCATGCTCCATACATCATTAATAGAAAAATAACTAGACCTTTTAACAAAGCAGAGCCTCTACACTTCTTAAACCTGCCAACCGTTATGATCTTTAAGTTAGGTTCTAATTAGGCCACCTAACTTTGATAATAATTTACATTTACATCTTTTAGTGCTAATTTATGATAGTATGAATATGTGCTAAAGTTTTAGAGCTACTTTTTAACAGTGTAATTTTATGTACTAATTTATGATGTTTATGAATTTGTTGCTTATTTAGACAATTGTTTCTTTTGTTCTTATCATTCTACTTGACTATTAAAGCACTTCATATATTCATTCATGATGAAGCTGAGCACAAATAAGTTAAATTATGCTAAATATGACATTAATAAATTATATTTTACCATATTACTAGATTCGTATACATTTGGTAATACATGTGATCCTCAACGTGATTGTTATGCCTTGGATAATATTTCTGGTAACTTACTTTTTATTCCCTCTTATATTGATTGTTTCAATTCAGGCAAACTTGCTCGCAGATATTATTTATGTTTGGTTCTTCAGGGATTATGCTCAGGTTAATCTTGGTAAGGCTTATGAAGTTATTTTTCAATTGCTTGATTCCAAAAGAAGGCACATATATCTTTCATTTCCTATATTAATATTTGTTTTTATTTATGTTGACAATTGTTAAATAATTTGCATTTCAATTTAATAAGACTAAGTTTAATGATATTTCTATCACTTGTACCCCTAACTTTACTATTTACGTTGCATACTTTTTTTCAGTCTTATCAAAACAGAAGATATAAATTGTCAGTTGGTTTGATTGCATGTTCTCATTGATTTAAATCACTTATGTTGTAACTTGCCATATCAAATAAATCATATTATTGCATTACTTATAAAAGGACAATACACCCCAATAAATCCTAAGTAAATGATATTGAAGATCCATTACGAGTACTGTGGACCAAGAAAACAGTTCAAATTTCTAATTTATGACAATTAATGCATTCTTTCTAATATAATTTAATATGTTATTAATTCCAATCAAACTTTTACACATGAAATTATCTTTACATAGAGGCCAATAGTTTATAAAAAGACGATACACCTGGCCTAAGATAATGGTTGTATCAATGCTCTTCAAATCATGATTTAGGTTTTTATAATCTGGGTGGCCATTATATCAATAAACAAATTCTCTTGCTGAGTGCATGTCTGACAAATCCTTAGGAAGGAAAATAAAACTTTTAAGAAAGAGCAACCACAATTCTCTTTGCAGCTTTTAATATTACACAATCAAAACCATAAATAATTGAAGAACATAAATGACAACTGAGAACATCAAAGATGAGCTAGATAGTAGATGAAAAATAACATAATAAACAAATATAATAAAGAAAAAAAGAAGAAATGCACATTGTAGGCCCTCTCTCACACATACTCCCTCAAAAATACCCAAAGCTCTCTCACTTTCTACATTGTAGGCCAGCATAACTTGAATGATTGGACACAAATGTGAGCCAAAAACACAAGCATATGCCATACAAAAGTACTAGCCTTACAAGCCATAGTGATAATAGTTAGCACATCAAAGTTACCACATCACGAAGCTTAGAAAGAGTAACCGCCGAACTAAGAGTGACATTACCATAGAAAAATCGCCTTTCATGTTGAGCAACTCTTGAAAATTGTTTATCACTTTCTATTGCAACTTTCTTGATTAACTAAGCTCAATTCAGATCATATTTAAAACTAGATAAGAACATTTTCATAATTAACAAAAAAAAAATCTAACCTTAGTGTCAGGATAATTAGGAGCAACTTTAGATCATACTAAACTAAATTTGTCAGAACCCAAATAAGTATTCTTGTCAATTTCACTTGTTTAAGCATGAATAATCAGTTGTTTTGCAATTTATAGGGGTCAGCCAAAATTTATAGATTTAGGATTTTGTGAGATTTTGCGTGATCGTATGATTAATTGTGGTTTAATAGTTGAATTTTGCCAATGTCATTTGATTTATTTGGCAATTCGATGAATTACATATGAATTAGGTAGAAATTTCATTTTGGATTGCGAATTTGTGTGATTTTGCTCACTAATTGATGAATTATGATATTTTTGTATGAAATTAGGATTAATTAGTTGTTTTCATAGTTAATTGAAGTTCTTTTATTGTCGAATTGCATGTCAATTTAGACTTTTGCGTTAATTCAATTTTAATTTCATTAATTTTGTGTAATTGTTTAAATAGGGTTTTTAATTTCAAATACAAATAAAACTAACCTATTTGTTAATTACAAACATAACCTTATGTTTGTAATTAACAAATAGGCTAGTTTTATTTGTGAATTACAATATTTTAATTTTAATTTTTTGGTTAATTAGATTGTTAGTTAATTTTCAAATTATTTTATTTATTTATCTATTTGTTAATTTATTTTTGACTATTATATGTTTAATCTTTTTTATAGTTCGTTTTCACATTTAATAATTTACCGATCATAAGAATTAAGTGTGGTGAACATGGTATTCTCGTAATTAATTAATAAACTTTTTACACTTATTTGAAATTTTAGGCACAATGACAAGATCACAATACAAAAAAAAAGTACCATGAAAGCAACAATAAGGAGAGGGATCATCTAGAGACCCGACAGGAGCTCAATTAGTTTAACCACCAGACTAAACCTCTTATCTACTATTTAATGCAATGATAGGATTAATATCAGAGGCTCCAGGACAAGACATTCATCACGGGTTGCAATATCAATTAGGAGACTTTGGGGCAGGTCGGTCTATTGCAACAAGTTGGGGACCTTATCAATGTTAGAGCTTGGGCCTAGGTCTTTGAGATCGTGGAGCCCTAATACTGGGAACTAGTGCTTACCTTACGTTTGGTTACTGTCCCCGTGGGTGGGGACAGATGACGGAGACAAAAACTGGAGACGGAACGGAACAGAAACTGGAGACGGTGAGCTGTTTGGTTGTGGTGGACAGGACAGAAAAATCTGTCTCCGTCTCGAGGACAGAATGTGTTTGGTTGCAGGGGACGGAACGAAAAAACTATGTCAATGACGAAAATGCCCCTGGTCCTTAAGATGATTAAAAATATGTAATTCATTGATAAGTTTATTAGGAATGATTTGTTTTAGTTAAAATATTAACA
>JAOSBN010000178.1:10777198-10793091 GCA_027563595.1 Erythroxylum suave | reverse complement strand
TAATAACAGAGGTAACATTCCAACATAAATATTGCACAATGGATAAGCACAATCACAACCATTATGCTGATGAAGAATAGTCACAACCATTACGCATCAGTCATGAACAACCATTATGAGGAATGTGCAGGTTTTTTTAGTTCTACATTTTGATTTTTTAGCTTACAAGTTCTGTTTGGTTACTGACAATACGAGGGAAAGGTGAGGAAGCTTGAGAGGCAATTTGTTTGTTTCAAATGGAAATTGGATGCTTGGAGTGGACTTGTTCATTTCAGGTTTTATTACAGAATTTGGAAAATATTTGTCTTCATCTTTTAAGTCCCAAGTGAAATGAGTATAGAATGGGAATTTAAACTATGTCCTATCAACTTGAAGTAGCAAAATGCACCTTATCAACTTGAAGTTGGAAGAGGAGAAAGAGAATGAGTCACGAAAGGACATTTCTTTGGGAAATGAAAATGAGGTGAGGGGAGAGAAATTCTGTGATGAGGAAGAAACTGAGAGGATCAAATTAGAGATAGACCACAGCAAAGAAGATGAAATGAACTTCAGAGCAAGTCAGCAGGCTTTTGGATACCGTGGGAACAATTTTGAAGCTGCTGATGAGAACAATCAGGAAGATGAAATGGAAGAAAAATAGTGTAGTGAGTGTATCGGCCAAGCTCATGTTTTTACTAGCCTTAACGGGATCAATGAAAAAGTGGATATTGCTGAGGTTGTTTTGGTTAGCAAAAGCGGTGAACTTTTAGGTCATGTTGAATTGAACCCTGAGCAGAAACAAAATGAAGATCATGTAATAAACAAAATGAAGATCATGTAATAGACTATATGGAAATATGCAGTCTAGGAAAGCTGCCCTGTGCATTGGACGAAAATTAGGCTGATTGTGATGGATCTGATATTGGCAGCAGTAATGAAGAAAGTGAGAACTTTATACCTACTCAAAGTGAAGGATGTTTAGGTAATAATATGGTGATTGAGATGGTTTGTGGTACTGAAAAATGTGCTAAAGAATGGCCTTTTCAACTGGAAGAAACTCACGATGATGTCAACAAGTCTGAAATTGCTTCCAATAATGAAAAGAATGATGGATACTTTGACACTTCTCTTGATGAAAGACAAGTCAGTACTCAAATAGGTGTGGAAACTGGTCAGAAACCCTGTATGTTTGAACTGAAAGCAACCACCACAGAGATATGTCAGGAGAATCATCACCAAAAGCTGACAAGGGAGGAGAAGGAAGCTGAAGATAATCAAGAAGTGGTGATAGAAAATAAAGCTCCTAAGAGAAAGGAGAAGGAAGCTGAAGATAAATAAGAAGTGGTGATGGAAAATAAAGCTCCTATAATAAGAGAAAGGAAGCAAAAGATAGGAATTTAGAGAGACAAAAATAGAAAGAGAGAATAGCTGTTGAAAGAGCCATCAGAGAAGGTCGTGAAAGGGCTTTTGCTGAAGCCAGAAAAAGGCCTGCAGCTGAGAAGAAATTTGCTACAGAAGCTCAGAAGAAAGTTGCTGAATGTACTGCAGTTGAGCAAGCAACTGCAGAGGCTAGGGTGCGTGCACTAGAAAAAGCAATGTTAGAGAAGGCAAGAAATAAGTCTGATATATCTTCAATTGATAAGTTTCCAACTACAATCTATACAGATTATGCAAAATAACTAAAACTACCTTGTAAACCAACTACAAGATCAAGAAGCAGAATTATCCAAAAAATAGACAAAAACAAACAACTAACCCATCTCCCCATTAACTAATGACTATAAACATAGTCATGTATATTAAACTGTTTATGTTGGTGTAGTTACCACCCATCAGAAATCTTTCTTAAAACCATCTTTAAAATCATAGAACATGGATAAGTATATAACGATAACAAAGAGGGATTAGTTGAAGAACCTCAGCTTCAATGAGGACAAATGTAGAAAGCGAGTAATGTGATCTTCAAGCTGAAACAATTGAATCAAAATTAATAACAGAGGTAGCATTCCGACATAAAGATTGCACAATCGAAAAGCACAATCACAACCATTATGCAGATGAAGAACAATCACAACCATTACGCATCAGTGAAGAACAACCATTATGTCGGAGATATGACATCAATTACAAATTTGTCGGACATATGACATCAATTACAAATTTGAAAATGCAGAACAAATTTGATCCTCTCTATACAAAGGAATGTCCTGTAACGAGCCAAATTATTTACAAACCAAATCATTGTGATATAAGATGAGTAATGATGAAGAACATATATATAGAAACATTATTAACACCTTAACAAAGGGTTATTGACCAACCTTTTGAATGCATTTTTTTCATAAATTAATGTGGTGGAATCACAACTCGTACTTGAACTTGTTAAAAAACTTATTCTAAAGTCTAAGATCGATCAATTATTTCTAAAGATTTACTGTATAAATTCACTTAAAAGATATAATTACAAATGATGTTTTAACATTTAATCAATGGGAATCCTAGTTCTCCAGTTGCCACACCTAACAGAGGTCTTGGCAATGGCTTTACAAACACCAAATGTCATTCACTAATCAAGTCAATGTCAGTTCTCAAAAAAATTTCATACATATGAACTAAAGAAGATTAGTTCCCATAGAGATTCGCAAAGCTATAAAATACACTAACTGGAGAGAGGATGGAGATAGGAAAGAGAAGTATAGAGAGAGAAATTAGTTGGACATGGAGAGGGCATTCATAGCAACAGAAGATTTATAAACGGTTGTCTGATAACACGTAATGTTAGACCCTTTTCTCTCTAATTTCGTTGTTAAAATCACTGATACAAACCAATGAGTTTGCAAAGGGGAGGATGTGAACAGATCACATTGAACCCATTTTAGCAGAGACAATCATAAACTAACAAAGGGGAGGAGATGCGAAACCCAGACGCAAACAAGGGGAGGAGATGAACAGTGGCACTAAACTTACCTTATTTCCGACACGAACGCAGCGAAAAATGGCGACAAAACCATAGCACTGGTCTGAGAGGAGGGGTCGGCGATGAGGTCTGTTGTTGGGTTTGTGAAGAAGCAGTATAACGTTAATCTGATGTAATTCGTGGGTGAGGGCTGTTTTGTAAATTGACATGCGTTTTATGTTTCTGCCTCTGTCTCCAAATTCTTGTCCTCCGGTTTTGGAAGGAACAGAAATTTTATGTCCCTGTCATCCGGAGTCAGGACAGAAATGAGTGGGGACAGCAAGCAAACAGGTCGGAGACAGGATTTTTTTGTCCCCGTCATCCGTCCCCACCCACGGGGACAGGAACCAAACGCAAGGTTAAGGTGCTCTCCACATTCTTTGTGGAGTAGGGAAGCCACGACTGGGACCAGTCAAACATAATCCATTTCTGATTGTTCGGGGAGATGGTTTAAATGAGTTATTCAGAATTTTTCGTCATCATGGGGCTATACAACCTAGACTTTATAAGGATGTAAGCATACATAGCCTTATGGATAGACTTCTCGTACGAGATGTCTGCATAGCAATTTTGGAGTACCATTAGTGATGACAAAGACTACAACTCAAGCAGATCTAAGGCATCGTTGCTACGACACCCAGGACTTCGATATATTTATGGAGTTTTGAGCCACACATTGAGTGGACAAGGTGACAACCATGACATTATCGAGAACTCAGATGTATTCTATCTTTAAAGTATGAGTGAGAGCATGCCAATCCACGTGGAGCATGCATTGGCTAAATTTATCAAGCATCAAAGCAAGGAAAGGAAGGTTGGTATGATCTGTGTCGGTCCTTTTGTGACTAGACTTGCATGATAGATAGGGGTCTTCAACAGATTACCAACGATGTGACTGGTAGGCACTATGGTAGTACTAAACTTAGATGTCATGAAGCATCTACACATGGTGGGTAGATGGTGGAGACCTATGAGCGATATCTACAAACTAATTGGAGTCTTTGACGAGAAAAACATCGAGAGGACAAAGAGAGGAGTCACATGCAACAGAGCAGCCACTGCAGGGTACGAACACCACATTGAGACTAACTGAAGATGGCTTGATTAGAGAGATGATTAGTGCAGATCATGGGTACTCAACACGCTATCCAAATATGGTAAGTGGAGATGATGGATTGGATAGGAAAGCAAGACTTCTATTAGATGGATCAGGGATTTACCATTGCTAATGGCGAGCCATAAGGGTATAATTTTCCAGCCTCCATCATTTGGGTAGGCATGTCATCAACAGTTCCTCCACATGATGAGATCAACAACCTAAGTACCCGCTATTAATAAGCAGGCCAAGGTCACAATAAGGTGGAGTTGCTTAAATTTTGGTTTTTTCTTTTCTTTTTCTCATTAACTGTGTATTTTTTTATTTTCTTTCTTTTTGTTATTTTATTTTGTCTAAACATTATTTTTAATGTTATTTCATGTTTCTCAGTTATTGGTGTTATTTTTATTTCCTTTTGTCTTTTATCCCTTTTTGTTTATATTTTGTAAGGATAATTGTATATAGTATTATCGTATGGATCCCTCATCGAAATTCGAATATGAAATTCTTGTTACTCAGGAAAGTCCCAAGTTTCTTACTTTCTCAAATTTTATTTTGATATGCTTATATTGTATACATTGAGGACAATGTATGACTTTAAGTATTGAGAAGGGGATTATAATTTTATTACGCTTATTATAATCTTTATTATTAAATCTTATTAACTGTTATTCTGAATTAGTTGAAATCTGTCCATAAATACTTGAAATCATTATTGATTATTGATTTGAATTAGTATGTAAAAGGATGAAAGTTAGAATAAACAGGTAAAAAAAACTTACTTTTCTAAGTCATATTTAGAAGAAACTTACTTTTATAAGTCATATTATTAGTAGTCACTGAGATAGTCAATTTAAAGGAAAATTGGCATATTATTTACACATATAAAATCCATTAGATGTGAGCTTTTAAGCTCTTTTATTCTTTCATATATGTTATTATGCATAGTTGGATGATTCTAGAACTTGCTTTTATTATACATATTGAGGCGATGTGTTTTAAATTAGAAGCATTGAAGTGATAAAGGCATTTAGATTCAACATTTGTTTAGTCTGTTTTTATTATAAGTAATTTATCATATTTTTATCCTGTAAGAGGAACCAATTTTGAGCCTTAGCCTCTTTCAATGATGATACCTAAATTGTTATCCTTTAACTTGTTTTTCTTGAAGCCATGTTATTAATTTAAACCTTGAAAGTATTTCTAATTACCAGATTGCTTGAATTTTGAATTTTGAAAATGTCCAATATTTCTTTAACTATGGTATATGATGAATGCTAAAAAAATATGTTGTGAGCATAAAAAAAGAAGAAAAAGTGTTAGAATTATGGTACTGATATGTGTTTACTTATTGATATATTTAATCGTTTACGCTTAGTGATTAATGATACAAAAATGTTTAAAATACTGCCTTTAATTCATATACAATTTTAGGCACAATTTGGAAGCAAAGAAATTAAAGAGAGTTGAAAGCACTGCATTCGGGTCATTTTCTTTTTCAAGATTAATTTTCACTTGTTGGAGCAAGAAGAAGACTTAAAAGTGCTAGAAAAATGAAGAAAAACAATTAAATAGTGGCTGAAGAAGAAAACGATAATGCACAGCAAAAAGACAACAGATAGAGTCTGTGTTGAACGCAACATTGTAGGTTGTCTATTTTCAACGCAAATGTGCATTTAAAGCACAAGACGCCAACATTTTGGCAAGGCAAAAAAGGGAAGAGCATGAACAGTGCATGTAGACCAAAAACTCCACAGTAAATTCTTCCCATCACTTTACACTAAAGAGCTAGAAAAGAGAGAGGAGTTGGTGGCTTAGTGAAGCGGAGAGCTAAGAAGGGTGTGTGGCGTGAGTGGAGAGAGGTGGCTTAGAGGCTTAGATAGATAGATGGCTGGTGTGGAGAAGAGGAAAATAGTGGCATGAAACAAGAAACAAGGAAGTGAATAGTAAGGGTGGCTAATCCGTAATCTTAAAATGTTAATTCAATGAATAGTGAAGAGAAGCAAGCTTAGGCAGTAAAGCAGAATCGTAGTGTTTTTTTATTAGGGAAATTTTTATAGGACTGAAGTGTTTTCTTAGGAGACCCATGAAAGACTAAACATCTCAACGTTAGTTTGAAGGTGACATCGACGTTGACGACTTGGTTTAAGTGTATTTTCTTATTTTTGTTGCTTCTTTCTCTCATTAGGAATCAAATGTGGTATCCTATATTAATTGATTTAGGTTTTGTATATGGATAATCAGATTTTTTTATTATTCAGTTATTTGTGTATGAACCCATAGGGTGTTGTGAAAGGATGATTTTAATGTGTTCATTGAATTATTTGATTGCATACCCATTGCTAGAATTTCGATATAATCTATAATTGTTATGTTGAAATTCATATGTAGCGACTAACGATTAGTAATCATTAGGGATAACATGACCTAGGTTAAATGACGCATCGTATGTGGTTGTTGCCTTGATTAATCAGTTTTCCTAATTCATAATGCTACTACCTAATTAAATCTAGAGATCTTACCTTAGGTTATTTAGTGGTTAGGTATAGTTAATAATCACATCTTGATTAAACAAAACCTAAGGGAAAACTCTAGTTAATTATTAACTCACGATTAATAGTTTCTAGGAGAGGTTGGAGAACAATGAATCGTTGAATTATGGTTATTTAGTGTGTAGGCCAAGATTGAATTAAAGAATCAAATCCCTACCGAATTCCCCAGTTTGACCTTTTTCACATATTTTCTTTAAATTTTTTTATTAGTTAGTTTCATTTAGTTTCTTATTCCAAAAACTCCCTGTGGGATTGAACTAGACTTACCACTGCTGCAATAGTGGTCTAGTTATTTTATTTTGACTAACGTTGCAACACGCAGGTCAATTTTAGCGTCGTTGCCGGAGAGTGCGGTGTTTAGTTTTTCTTTATGAATTTAATTGGTGTTTTGTATATATTCGTTTTTAATTAGTTTTCTTTTAGTTATTTCATGATCCTTTCTTGATTGTGTTTCGTGTTTGTGTTTTATCAAATTTTAAAAAAAATCATCAAGGATGGAAGAAATTTTTTCTTTAATTCATATTCTCAATCCTATAACAATGTTTGGACTGATCAATCTAACTTTTGTTATGGATGGGACAATCATCAGAATTACTTCCATGATAGTTTGTAGGAAGTACAACAATTCTCATACAGACTAGAAGCTTCCTATCACGACTATGATCCATCCCTGGAAGAGTTTATTAATATTATAAATGCCAATACTTTGCAATTGCAACATAGTAGTCTACAATTCCAGCAAGATGGAGGCCAATTTCCAAAAATTACATAGCCTAGCACCCAAGATTTGAAGATCCAACACAACTTAGGTACGTCTCTAAAAACAATGCTTAATATTATGGCTGCTAACAATCTTCAAATTCAACAGTATATGCAGCAGTTTCAACAGAATATGTAACAACTGTACAACAAATTCGATTGGATGCTTTCTAATTCTAGTAAGATGCATTGCCTCGATGGGGAGATACCAATCATTTGGAACCACAAAGTGAAAAGGAGCAGTCATATCGACCCGAGGTGTACTCGATGGATATTAGCGCAGAAAGCTTACAAAGTGAAGAGGAGCTTAAGAATTTTAAGGTCAATCCTCAATGAATTGCTTATACTGAAGAAGCTGAGGAGGAACTCGAAGTAGAAAAAGATACATCTTTTACCTCAGAGGTAAGTACCGAGTCGATTATTATTTTTGAACTAACTCTTCTCCTTTACCTAGCAGGTTGGCAAAATTAACCGAAGAAGAAAAAGGTGAAAGTCATTTGAATTATTTCAAAAGAGTAAGGACTCAGTAGAGATGAAGAATCTAAAGAAAGAGGAAGAGCCGCAAGAAGTGCAGTTTTTAGGAGAGCAGTGGGCAAGTGAGCTAAAGATCGAAGGTGGCAAGCAGGATGTCGAGTCTCCACACCCATTAGTGTGACTTTTACAAAGACCATCCTGGTGTGAGAAGGGCGATGCTTGAAAAGATGAGTGGACATTAGAGTATGATGGCGAAGCAATGAAGTTCCACTCCTCAGAAGCCCCAAGGCATCATGTTGATAAGGAGCTTACTTCTAGGGAAGGTGCTTTAGGCTCCTTATGGAGTTTGAACATGCTTCCTATTAGGCTCAAACATCCATTTGACAACGGATGATGTGCATATGCCGAGGGTCAAGCTTATGACCTAAAATAAGCACTTCTTGGAAGGCAACTCAAGGGAAGCATATTTCTTTTCTTTAAATTTTCACATTTTTTATGCATGTGTGTTTCTTTGTTGGTTTTTTTCTTATTTTTTAGTTTTCAATGAAAATAAGAGAAAGAATAAAACAAAGAAAGAAACATTTGCTCATTTTCTATTGCTTCTAGGATTATATAATCATGAGTAGAGAATGAATTGACTAGAGAATTTCAAAGCAAATTTGGCATGTACTTTTACTCTTGTGATTGATCGATATGTGTTATCTTTAGAAGAGTAGTGACCAGTGGTAGACAAAGCTGGTAAGATTTTGAGCCTTGTTAGACTGAAACATCTATAATAGTCTCATTGTCTTTTGATGATATGTGACTTTCATGACATATACATCCCAATTTTGCATTGAATTTCTATTTTAAACCATATTTTTTTCTCACATGCATTAACATGGATATGATTAGGCATTCTTTGTTTTTCATAAACTACAGTAGTCAAATAACCTATCCTATTGACATGAATTTTCCTTTGATAAACCCCTTTGAGCTTTATACCTTTCTTTTTTGTATTAACCACATTACTAGCTTTAAACTTAACCAAATGTCCTACCCAAGCCATAAAGCTAGTGGAGCATTTGTGATTGGTGAGTTTATGGATGCAGAAAAAGTTTAAAAGTGGGGGGTTACATATGTATGGATTGGCTATAATGATTGGGATGTTATTTTATGTTTTATCATTGAAATTCCCATGTTAATGTAGTTTCTTTTAATGTTAAAAAAAGAGAAAGAAAGGAGAAAAGATTAAAAAAAAGAGAAAAGAAAACGAAAACGAAAAAGAAAAAGAAAAAGAAAAAGAAAGAAAGAAGAAAACAAAAAAAATTTTAAATACATTTATCAAGGAGGAAGTGCATAAAAGCTAGAAAAGTTGTTTATGATTAATAAATTCTCCTAAAGTTATGAAGAATGGGTTGTTTAAGTATATTGGATATGAGGTAGATGTTGACTTCGAAGGTTCACCCTTGGGATTTCAATGTGTTATTGGCCTAAATTGTATGAGTGAATCCTCCGGATTGGTATATGCTTCATATGGTTGGTGTGTGAGGGTTGAATGGGGTTGTGAAATATAAACGTTGCATTTGTCATAGCTGATGGTACCCAGTTTTTTATTGATTATTACTTTTGTTTCACTATTTTTGATGGCTTTCACGCTACTTGATCCAAACACATCTCACCTTACCTTTACCCACATTATAACCTTGAAAAGTCCTTTGATCCATGATTTTGCATGTGAATTTTAATGGTGGAGAAGTGAAATGATGTATAAAGTTGTGAATTGTCATAATCATGAATGGTGTTGAGTGTACCCATTGATATATTTCACTTAAACAAATTTTATGAGTCTACCATTAGATTGCTCGATTTCCAAAGATGATACTTGTTGATTGATCATGAGTAGAAGCATTGAATGATGAAGTCTTGCTATAATTTTTTTTAAAAGTCATTCATCTTTGGTTATGATTAAATAGTCTTGGAAAATATGGGAATTGAGTAAATGTTTGGGGTCTTTAAGCTTAATTTGGATATTTTTCCTGAGGATGGCCAAAAGCTAAATGTGGGGGAAATTGATATATGTTTAATTGTTGATATATTTAATCATTTTCACTTAGTGATTAATCATACAAAAATGCTTAAAATACTCACTTTAATTTATATATGATTTTAGGTACAATTTGGAAGCAAAGAAATTAAAATGAGTCGAAAGCACTACATTCGGTTCGTTTTCTTTTTCAACATTAACTTTTACTTGTTGGAGCAAGAAGAAGAATTAAAAGTGCTAGAAAAATGAAGAAAATAAATAAATAGTGGTTGAAGAAGAAAACGACAATGCACAGCAAAAAAACAATAGCTAGAGTTTGTGTTGAATGCGGCATTGTGCGTGTCTGCGTTCAACGTAGATGTGCATTACACTGACGTTTTGGTAAGGCAGAAAAGGGGAGAGCGTTAACAATGCATGTGGATCTAAAACTCCACAATAAATTCGTCCCATCATGTTACACGACAGAGCTAGAAAAGGGAGAGGGTTGGAAGCTTAATGGAGTGGAGAGCTGAGAAGGGAGTGTGGCGTGAGTGGAAAGAGGCAGCTTGGAGGCTTGCTGCTAGAGTAGAAAATAGAGGTAGATAGATGGATGGTATGGAGAAGAGGAAAACAATGGCGTGAAACAAGAAACAAGGAAGTGAATAGTAAGGGTGGCCAATCCTTAATCTTAAATTGTCAATTTAATGAATAGTGCTGTGAATAGTGAAGAGAAGCAAGTTTAGGCAGCAAAGGAGAATTGCAGGGTTTTCAGTTGGGGAAAATTTTATGAGACTGAAATTGTTTTTTCAAGAGACCCATGAAAGTCTAGACATGCCAATGTCGATTTGAAGGTGACATCGATGTCGACGACCATAGTTAAGTGTATTTTCTTATTTTTATTGTTTCTTTCTTTTATTAGGAATTGATTATGTTATCCTATATTAATGGATTTGGGTTTTGTGTATGGATAATCGAAATTTTGTTATTATTAGATTATTTGTGTATGAACCTATAGGGTGTTGTGAAAGGATGATTTTAATGTGTTCATTGAATCATTTGATTGCATACCCATTGCTAGAATTTCGATATAATCCGTACTTGTTATGTTGAAATTTATATGTAGCGACAAATGATTCATAATCATTAGGGATAACATGACCTAGGTTGAAAGACGCATCATATGTGGTTGTTGCCTTGATTAATTGGTTCTCTTAATTTGTAATGCCACTGCCTAATTAAATCTAGAGACCGTATCCTAGGTTTTTTGGTGGTTAGGTATAATTAATGATCGTATCTTGATGAAACAAAACCTAAGGGAAAACTCAAGTTAATTATTAACCCACAATTAATAGTTTCTAAGAGAGGTTTGAGAACAACAAATCATTAAATTATGTCTAATTAAGGTGTAGGCCGAGATTAAACCAAAAGAACCGAATCCCTACTGAATTCCTCAATTTTATCATTTTTTCATATTTTCTTTAATTTGTTTTTATTAGTTAGTTTCATTTATTTTCTTATTCCAATTCCTAAACATCAATTAATTTCATTTTATAAGCTAACCGAATACTCCCTATAGGATTGACCTAGACTTACCACTGCCACAGCAGTAGTCTAGTTATTTTATTTTGACTAACTTTACAATGCCTAGGTCAGGTACTAATGGGTTCATGTTATAAAGGACCTATATTAGGAAAGACTGAGTTTCTGTAATGTTAAATGTTGTAAATTCAATTTTAGCAACTCTTTGATTATTGCAGTCATACCTTACCTAAGCTGTGATAATATTGCAAGCTTATGGTTAAGAGTTCTAGGACATATTGATTTGAGAGTCTTTTCTTCCTAAAAACTTAAGTGCATTGAGTAAAACCTTGGTGAGGTGTAAAGATTTGCGCTTTTGATTTCAAAAAGATTATTATTATTGATATTGACTTATGAAGTTAGTTTTAGGATAACTTGACTCTAATTGTATATTAATTTGATTAATATAACATAAATATTTAGAGTATGGATGGATATGTTCAGGTTAATGAGGGATAAAAGTTTATAAGATTAATGATTTAGATTATGATTGGCTTAAGGACAAGTAAGTGTGGGGATGTTTGGTAAATGCTTATTTGACTATAATTATACAATCATATTTAATGAATTTTGTCTTGATATTTACTAGTTCTATGGATTTTTTAGTATTTAATTTGCTTCAAGTGTATTTATAGGTTATAATTGCCTCATAAACTAAAAATAGAAGAATTCAAGTGAACTTGTGACATGGAACAAAGATTTGAAGTAATTTATAGATACACGACCATCTACAGTGAATGTGTAAGTCTTTGTAAATGTGTAAAGATTGAAGAATTTTAGTTCTGATCATGAGGAGTTACAAACCCATGTATATTGACATACATGATAGTGTATGTTGCCAGTGTGAATCGCAAATTTAGGTGTTTTTGAAGATACAAGATCACTCACACATCTATGTATGTTGACCTTGTATAACAAAAAAACTTTAGTTTTTACTATAAAAGAATGTAAGAGGAGGTAAAACAAAGAGAGCTAAGTTTTAAATTAATTTTTATACATAAGACACCTAGAGAGGTGACAATTTTGATCGAGGGATAAAGGAAACACGAAGATAATGTCAAAAGATCCAATAGAAAGCTTCATCCAATCCAAACTTGCAAAAAGATTCACTAAAAGAAAAAGGGAGAATTAGAATTATGATTTCTTTCTTTTCTAGTTTCTCTTCTGATTATTTATCATTGAGTTCATTTTCTATGGATAGCAACTAAGCTTATTTAAGATCTAGGTATAATGAATCCTAAATCGTGACAACAATATAATTTGATCTTTTATTCAATGCAATTTTATTTATTTATTGTCATTTAATTATGTGTTTTATTCTTGTTCTAATATATCTATAATATTACTACATGATTTAATTTCATATGATTGAGAAATCCTAATGTATGAATAGATCTACCATAATTGGAAGAAGATGCATACAAACCTAGAGATAGGTTGAGTTAGGTTCAAACCAAATACTAGAATTCACAAATCAATAGTGCAATCCTAGGGGTATTAACTCAAAAGATTTTTGTTAATCAACTGATGGATTAGTTGTTAATAGTATTAAGAAAGATATTAACATAAAATAGGAATTTGTATGGTTCAATAATCAATATTGTGATTATATGATAAAAGGTTAATAAATAAGTTTTTAGGGGGATTCATTACCTAGGCACTATTATTCGATATGGACATCTTCTTAGTATTTTCCTTGTTCTGCGTTCAGTAATGTTTTCAATCTTAGTTTATTTGTTCAGTTTAATTTTTCACTGAAATCCACAATCTGATTCATAGGTTAGATAATAGAAAAAGGGTTACTACTATTGTAGAAAAGGGTAACTACTATTACTTGCAATCTTTGTGGGATTCGTACTTGTTTGTGCTAGTTACAGTAACGTTGTGAACTTGTGATATTTTAATATTAATATAAAAAATATCAATCAACGATCATTAAAAGATTGTATTTCCTTTCTATTTTAGCCTTAAGCTTCCTACATTTTGCCTTCTTCCTCCCAAACTTATACTTCTTTGAATCCCTCATTCTTTACAAAATTGAAAGCTAAAAACATTCCTTTCTTATTCCCTTTGATTTATGTATTCTACTTATTAATAGGCTTATTATTGTTGGTATTCTTTGCTAGAGACTTTCTTTTCTTACCACTATGGTTATGGTTTTTGACTATTTCCCTGCTTCTTATCATTCCTTCTTCAGGTCATCATCCTCAATAGTAAAAATGGTCATCTCTTCTATGTGAAATTAGACCTAACATAGTCAAAATAAGATCAAAGAGATCCCATAATAAATAACATATTGTAGTCCTCGTCAAGCTCTATACTTATTGCACTAATCTTATGATAATAAGAAAAAATTATCAATATGCTCTCTAATCACATTAATATCGTTAATTTAAAAAAAACTTGACCTTGACCAAAAATATGGTCAACTCAAGCTTGTTTTGTTGACATTAGATTGAGATAAAGTCAATAAAAGGCTTTATAGCTATAAACTAAAATGTGCAAACTACTAGAACGTATCATAATTAGTAATCAAAAGACATTTGAATATGTAATTTTAAAATTATTTTTTAACTCAAAGCATATGCAAAAAAGTTAATCATCAACTGAAAACATACTGAAATTAATGCTAAAGATCTATAGCGCTCTTATATTGAAACCAAAACACTTAATTCATTAGGTTGCCCTCTAAGAAGTACTTATTTATGAGTCATTTAGTTGGAATTCTTACTTAATTATAAGTAATAAGCTTATTAGCTTCCAAATATGCTACCGATTCTAATAGAATAGGATCAACAATCTCCTCTTCTTTTCCTTATATAATATATGTATCCAATGGATTCTTTGTGATTATTCCTTGTATAAAAGAGAAATTTTAGATCAAATCACATTTGTAAAGAAACATGTATATCTTTCTTAAGGAGATATCTTATGATTTCTTACATCTTAAAACCTACTTCCTTATACTCTACCCTTAGGATAAATTTTCTATCATAACTTTAGCAGTATTTAGGAAGGTTATTCCTAAAATTAAGGAAAACTCTATACCATCCACCATATTCGTAATCATAAAAGCAATAAGAAACTTGAACTTCTCAACCTTAAATAAAACATAATTTGTAATGTCCATAAGATACTTAATTAACCTACTTATTTATTAAATGATCATCCTAGGTGGTTTAGGTTTACCTAACCCTAAATTCTTCAATATTTCATATAGATTAAGTCAATGCTAACTCCTAATTCCAATAATTCCATTTTAATTGAAAAAATATAAATATTACATAAAAAAAATGAAACTCTGTGATTATTTATTTTTTTATGGTAGATTATTTTATAAGATGGTGAACTACTCCTCATTTAGAGTAACATTTTGAAGTAAATCATACTTTAGTATAGACTTTACGTACAAGAAACTTGATACACAGAAGGGGGGTTGAATGGTGTATCCTTTTTCGTAAATACGAAAATCTTGTTAAGAACTTCTTTTTCTTGTTAAGAAGATATCACTCAAATTATAAGAAATTTATTATGTAATGAAATCGCAAAATAATTTCTATCTAATTGTTTACCAATAAAGTAAACTGAAGTAAAGGATAGAAAGTAAACACTGCGATTTTTATACTGGTTCACCCTAAACCGTAGGTTACGTCCAGTCCTCGGAGTTTGTCTAAGTGTTTTACTATACTCCAAACAATTACAAGTATTCTTTTCTCTTTTAGAGCCTCTTCAGGTCTCTTACACCAAGTATTCTTTCCAGCTATCTTAGCCTCTCTAGGCTATTTGCCTTCTCTTTCTCTCACTAGAAAAAGATATCTTGAGCTATTGTTACAGAATGTTTAGCTCTTTCAGTATCACACTATAGAAATTCTCTTTTCTAAGTAAGCACTCAAAGATCACTGATTTCTCAAAGTTGTAAACTCGTAAAATTCACTATTAGCTCGACAGCTTCGACTACGACTAATATTTATAGCCTAAGTCTCTAACTGCTTCTTGATCTTTGATAGCCGCTTCTTGATTCTTGATAACCGTCATTTAGTTAAGTTTTATAACTAACTCCAACTAAGTAACCGTCCAATGTGCTACTGTATCATCTTGCATCTGTATATTTACGTCTAAATTAACTTGCATCTACTTTGTCTTGCATCTATGTCTTTGCATCTATGTTTTTGCGTCTATCTCTTTGCGTCTATCTCTTTACGTCTATGACTTTGCGTCTATGTCTTTTGTGTCTATCTCTTTGCGTTTATGTTCTTTGCGTCTATTTCTTTGCCTCTATGTCTTTGCGTCTATGTCTTTGCCTCTATGACTTTGCGTCTATGTCTTTGCGTCTATGACTTTGCGTCTATGACTTCACGTCTATGTCTTTGCATCTATGACTGTGCGTCTATCTTGTCTTGCGTCTGTGTTGACTTCTTCTGCACACTTAACACACTTGTCAAAACGTTCATTTGTTTCCAACATTATTATTATTTGATTGTCATCAAAATTGAT
>JAOSBN010000178.1:10753528-10777098 GCA_027563595.1 Erythroxylum suave | reverse complement strand
AAACTGTAACTGAAGAAGATAAAGTTACATGTAAATACACTTGCTTTTCAGGGCACTATATTTACATAACTCCAACAATAGGATGATGGTAATGTACAGGGTATGTCGAGCTAATGATGTTAACCAAGTGCTACATGGGAGGTGACCCATGGATTGGTTTAGGCTTTATTTTTAAGTTTTAGTTTGTTTTGTTTATATTTAATCTTAGAATAGGATTTCATTAAGTTTTGATATGTTTTAAGTTTAAAAAATTAAGCTTCTGAAAGAGGTAGTGGATAATGATTATGTTAGGGTATGCGTGTTAAAGTTTTATAACTCTTAAGTGCAATATTTTTGAAGTTTGTTCATCTTCTTTTCATATTGTATAAGTTTATAGAGAGTTACAAACTCTTTAGACACGCTAGTGTAGACTTACATGGTTTGATACATTCCTGTGTAACAAACCGCAAAAGTCCATCAAAGGTTGCAATTTAGTGACCTACGCAGTTAGTTACTCGACTGTGTATCAAACTATGTAAGTCTCCTACACATTGTTAGTAATTTCTAATTATTTTATCTTATTTAATTATTTATTTTTAAATTTCTTTTTGATTTTATGTGTTTTAATTTTCATTGTTAGTTTTATTTCACGTTTAATAATTTAGTTAGTATAATAAATTTTAAATGTGGGGAAAAGGGGTATTCTTGTAATTTATTTGTGAATTTCTCAAACTTATTTAATGTTTCAAGCATAATGACATGATCACGATGCAAAAAAGAAGCACTACAAAAGTGATAATGAGGAAAGGTGTCAGCTAGAGACTTGAGGGGAGCTCACTGAGTTTAACCACCTGAGTAACCTTCAATGCTACTGTTTAATGTGGAGACATTTGAGGAGTAATATTAGAGGCTCAAGGACAAGACGTTCATGATGGTTCAAAGTATCGACTAGGAGGTGTTAGGGCAGGTCAGTTTAGTTCAGTCAATTAGGGACCTTATTGATGTTGGAACATAGTCCAGATTTTTCCAGATCATGGAGCTCTCCTATTGGGAGTTAACACTCGAGGTGCTCTCTATGTTCTTTATGGAAAAAAGGAAAACATGATTGGAAAAGGCCAAACATAATTCAATTTCAGTTGCTAGGGGATATGGTCTGAATGAGTTTTTCGAAATCCTCCATCACTATAGGATTATATGACCTAGAGTTTGTAGGGACGTAAGAATACTTGACCTTGTAAATAAACTAAGCATATATGATGTCTTCTCGACAATTATAGATCATAATTAGCAATGATAGAGACTGCGACCGAAGAAAATCCAAGACATCAATGTTATTACGCTCGAAGCTCTAATATATATATATGGAGTTCTAAGCAGATGAGGTGATAGCCACGACGTCTTCTACAACTTAGATGTGTTTTGTCTATGGATCATAAACAAGAGGATGCCAATCTACTTAGGGCATGAATTAGCCCAATTTATCAAGCTTTATAGTGAAGAAAGGAAGGTCAGTACAATCTGTATCGAGCCTTATGTGACTAGAATTACTCAGAGGATAGAGGTCTTTGATAAATTACCACTGATGAGATTGGTAGGCGCTATGGCTACACTTAACTTAGACATTATGAAGCATACGCACATGGTAAGTAGACAGTGGGCACCTATAAGTGAAATATATAGACTTATTAGAGTTCTCGATGAGCTAGTAACATTAGGAGGAGCTAGAAAGGAGCCGTACATAGTAAAGCAGCCACTGCAGTGGCATTTAAGACAGGAGGAGCATCCGGTGAGGAGGATAATATGGAGGTATCAAGGGTGAGGACACCACACCCAGACCAACTGAAGATAGCTTAGTCAGAGAGATGGTTGGGGCAACTTATGGGTACTCAACTGACTATCCGAATACAATTGGCACAAATGGCTGAGCAGATAGGAAAGCTCGAAACCTCTGTTGGATAGATGACGGATTTACTATTGCTAAAGGTGAGCCATCAGCGCATAACTTGCCAACCTCCATCATCTGCCGCGAGTACTTAATCATTAACTCCTCCTCTTATTGAGGATCAATAAACCAATGACCCTCCATCGACGGGCAGGCCAAGTCACAAGAGGATGGAGATTGTAAAATTTTAGATTTTTTCTTTTCTTTTTCTCATTAATTGTTTATTTGTCTTATTTTCTTCGTTTTTTTTATTTTTATCTTTTCTAAATATTAGAGTTAATTTTATTTCATGTTTCTTAGTTATTGGTTTTATTTTTATTATCCCTTTTCATTTATATTTTGCAAGGATGATTGTATTAGTATCAAATGGATCCCTCATTAAAATCAGGATTTGAAATTCTTATTGCTGTGGGAAGTAACAAAATTCCTACACTTTTATTGTGCTTATATTGTGTACATTGAGAACAATATACAATTTTAAGTGTGGCGAAGGAATGGTAATTTCTTAAGCTTAATATAATCTTTATTATTAAATCTTATTAATTGATATTCTAGATTAGTTAAAATCTGTCCATAAATACATTATTTCATAGTTGATTATTAATTTGAATTGGTATGTAATAAGATGAAAGTTAGAATAAACTTGCTTTTATAATTCATATTATTAGTAGTCATTGAAATAGTAAATTGGAATAAAAATTGAATATTATTTACACTCATAAGAACATCCTTTTTTTAAAGGTTTTAAGCCTAAGTTAAAAACATAAAATTTTAAGCTCTTTTATTCTTTCATGTGTGTTATCATGCATAGTTAGATGATTCTAGAACTTGCATTTATATTCAACATTTATTTAGCCTGTATTTTTTATAATTACCACACCACAGTTTATCCCATAGAATTAACCAATTTTGAGCCTTAGTATTTTCATTGATGATAACCAAATCATTAGCTTTTACCTTATTTTTCTTGAAGCCTTTTTATTGTTTTAAACCATGAAAGTATTTATAATTTGTTGATTACTTGAAGTTTGAATTTTGAAAATGTCCAATACTTCTTTAATTGCAGTACGTAAAGGATATATATTATGATGTGTGCTTAATTGATTTTATATTCACTCTTTAATACTTAGTGATTAATATTATGAAATGCTTAAGATACTCATTTTAGTTTAAATTTGGTTTAAGGTGCAAATTGGAAGCATAGGAGCTAAAATGAGTTAAAAGCACATTCCTTAACATCATTTTGATGTTCAAACTCATTTATATTTATGGAACAAGAAGGAGATAGATTAGAGTGAAGATGGGACAATAAAGTGCAAGAAAATGAAGAATTCATCATGCATTGCAAGATGCACGACCATGCATAATTTTAAAAGAAGCATTGTTTTGGTGATGTGCGGTTGGATGCATAGCCATGCATCAAACCATACATCTTCACAACAACTAGTTCTTCATATAAATAAACATATGAGAAGCCAAAGAAGACATGAATCATTTTTGGAACACTACAGGTAGCAGAACTCTAACTTCTATGAGATCCATGGAGGGCTAATCCTTTTTCTTTCTAATTCGAAGATGAAATCAAAGTCAAGGATCATATATGAACATCTCTTCATTATGTATTATTGACTCTCTCACTTTAGAGATTGTTTCTTCTATTTTTTTCTTATTGTTTTGGGTATTAATGTATGGATGATTAATATTCTTCTTCTCAATGGATTGTTTACGTATGAACCCATTTGCAAAATATGGAATTCAATACTTAATATTTGAATTTTTAATTCATTTGTGGTAAAATAATGGTGATGAATCATTAGGAATAACATAACATAGGTTAACTGATCTAAGGTTGTATGGTTGTTGCCTAGATTGATCTATTTTCCTAGTTTGTAATGCGACTGTACTATTAAATATAGAGAGCTTATTCTAGGTTGTTTGATAGCTAGATTTAGTCAAAGAGTTTATTTTGATTAAATATGACTTAAGGGAAAACCAGGGTTAACAAAGTTTATTTTAAACCTATGATTAATAGTTTCTAAGAGAGATATGACATTAACAAGATGATTAAATGAACTTATTTGTGTGTAGTCTAATTGAACTAAGAACTGAATTATAAACTCATTCATCAATTTGATCATTTTCTTATTGTTTGATTTAACTACTTTCATTATTTTAATCTTACTATATTTTGTTATTCGAAACCAACCAACCCCCTAACCTAAATATCAATTCCTTTCATTACAAAACCTACACATACATTCCTGGTGGATATGATTCCTACTAACCACTGCTATAAAATTTAGTTGTGTAGACTTAAGTTTCATTTTCTAGTGCATTTGACACGCATTAAGAATTTCAACATCGTTAAAGCACCACATTCCATAATAACGATGTTGAAAATTAGTTTTACATTTATTTCTTGATCTTTTTTTTTTAGTGTTTGTTTCTAGAAAGGAAACTAAGAAGTGATTACGTCACTGTTGGAGTACGTTAATGCTATTGGTGGAAATCTTGCCTATAACCCATATTCCCAATCTTATAACTTAGGCTAGAGAGATCCCCCCAACCTTAGTTATAAAGGATATTGCTAGCAAAATTACTTCTTAAACAGACTGTGACATGCACAATCCCACATAGACTAGAAGCCTCTTATTCTAACTCACGTACAACTTTGGAAAGCTTAGTTAAGTATATTGCTATTAATACTTTTCAATTTTACCAGGATGTGAAATAATTCCAGCAAGATCCAAAGTCTAGATTCTCGAACATAGTAAGCCTGGTAGGTCAGTGGCGATAACTATTAACCACCTAGAATCATAAAGCAAAGAGAACCAACCATCTCAATCAAGGTGAATCTGAAGAACATTGGGGCGGTAACCTTAAGGAGTGAAATGGAGCTTGAGAATCTTATATGGATTAACTAAGGGAATGTTAATGAAGAAGAAATTGAGAAGGAGCTTGAAGGAGAAAGGATATACCATTTAGCTCAAAAAATATAGAGAAGACTACTCAAGGGATTGCTTATAAAGAAGAAGTTAAGAATGAGCATAAAGGAAAAGGGATATATCATTTAGCTCAAAGGTAAGTACTAAGCCCCTAATTATTGTTAAGAATAGCCCTTCACCTTTACCTAGCAAGGTGGAAAAATTAAACAAGGAGGAAAAGGGTGAAGAGATATTGGAGATCTTTTAAGAGTGTAAGGATTTATAGAGATTAAGAGTTTGAAGGTAGGGAAGACACCGAATGTGAGTGGCCATTAACTCAGGCCCTATCTTAAAGAACCTTAAGTGGAAAAAGAAGAAGTTGTTACACTTGAAGACCATAATTTCCTCACATGAGGAGGAAATCATGGAGTCAAGTTAACGACAATAAACAAAGGCTCTGCTTAGGAGGCAACCCATGGGAAGTTTGTTTCTTTTCATTTACATTTTCGCATTTATTGTTTTTTTTAATGCTTCATTTCTTAAATTTGATGTTACATTGGGGATAATGTAAGTTTTAAGTGTGGGGGTGGGGATTTTAGTTATCATTTTTTTAAAAGTTTGTGTGTTGCTTATGTGTTTTTTAGGTTAAAAATCAATCAATTAAATAAATATTTTCTCTTTTTCTTTTGCTTTTAGGACTATATAATTATAATTAGAGAGTGAATTAACTAGAAAAATTTATGGCAACTTGAGATTTTGAGCCTTTATTGACTTACATATACATATTAGTCTCATTGATTTTTGTTCTTATGTGACCATTATGACATGTACATCCTGACTTTGCTTTGATTTTCTATTTGAGACCACATTTTTATCATATGCATTAACATAAGAATGATATGGGCATTCTTTATTTTATAAGTTACATTAACCAAATAACCTACATATTGAAATGATTTATCCTTTTATTAAGCCTTTTTGAGGTTTATTAACCTTTTGTTTTTGTGATAGCCACATTGCAAGCCCTTGACCTAACTAAATATCTTACCTAAGTGTAATATCCTAGTTCGATTATTGTAGTGTGTAATGTGTTATACATGCATTTTATAGAGTATGCTCTATTTATGGTATACTAGAGTAATTTAAGTTTTTAATTGTATTATTGAGGTTATAATGGAGATCATGGATAGATCAGAAATGGTTCTGGATTCGACTAAAAATTTCTTAGAAAATTTTCAAAAACTTTGAAAAGGTACGAAATGAGTCTGAACGAACTTTAAAAAGCCTTAAAATGAGCTTTGAGGATTTAGGTGACACTTTTTAATGAAATCCAGACAATTCAAGTGAATAGTATTTTTGGATGAATAGTGAATATAGGTGAATAGTATTTTTGCTGGAATAGTAATTTTAGGGACACAACCTTGAATATGTGGTAGAGTCTAATGATACTGAAATATATCGAAAATAATTTTGATTAGATGGATTTCAAGAATTTTGAAAGGCTAGGACTTAAAATGCACTTTTTGGAAAATAATGGATATTAAGGATTTTAAACCAATTCAAAAATATTTTTAAACATCCTGTCACAACCCGGAACCACATCAGACATATGAAAAATACCACATAGTCAAGTTAAGGGTACTGCATACCCAGACTAAGGATACTCACGGTACCCTTAACCTGACTATGCAAGGCTAACTGAATATCCTTAAAAACATTTTGACAGCACAAAAGGTTCACACTTAAGGTCATTTACAAACCATAAGACAATCAAGAGTTAATTTACAAAATTTTAAAGTATATCAACATAATCATGAGCCATTATACAAAAAAAGTAGAAAACAAAGACTACTCACGTGCAGTAATGCCCCAAACATGTCAAAAGACTACATGATTTACTTAAAACTTCAAACTTACCAAATTAACCTGCATGGTTGGAAAGCAGAAGGGGTGAGTATGCTATGTACGCAATGAGTAGGAAAAACATATATCGCAAACAGAATTTGGTACACACCAAGGCAGTCAAGATAACCTAAGAACAGGTTTTTCACTCATCTAGCTTGTACATAACCATCTATGAAATGAAGATACATGACCTAGAAACACATAAGCCTAGCCTATAACTCAATACATACTGGCTAGGAACTATATAGGCCCAACTTATTAATTACTCAAACATTGAACATAGGTTCCAATTCTAGTACACAAGAGCAGAAAAACATCATATGTAAAATCAAAACTCGTTAGAAAGTCAAATCTCAAAATAAGCTAAAATGGTTATGTGTGTCGCCATTAGTCGGCCAAACTAGTGTGCACACCCACCGATTCCTGATGTTGGCTTGATTTTAATCTGTGGTGAGTCCAGACTACGGTTGATAAGAGCGTTATGACCCTAGCTGATGACCTCGTCGATGACCAGACCTTTAAGTGTGCAATCACCCGCAAGTCCTATAAAAAGATGTCGTAATAAGGACTTGACTTTTACGTACCAGTGTCAAAGGTATGGAGGTTGCTTAATCTGTTGTGCTAGCATACGATTGGCGAATCGTTTCCTCACTAATCACAAAAAATCATATACAAATATTAAGTACCAAAAAATCAAGGTACCATGCCTTTATTTATCAGTCCAACCAATAAAATAGAACCTTTTTATGACTCTAAGCCAAAAGAGAACACATACATGTAGCATAAATGACTCAATTATGCATATGCAAGTTTCAAAATGTTTTTCGTGCAATGAAAGTCATCTTTTACACTCCAAGTGCAAAGTTATTCAAAAATGTAGTTTCAGAAAATCAAACATTGTCCTTTGCACTTCAATTGTAGGTTTGTTGAAAACAATATCATTCCTCAAAATAAGAAATAAAAACATCAGTTTCACTCCAAGTGCAAAGAGTTATTCAAAACAATGTCATTTATTAAATACATAAGCCCTTATGTACATCAACTTTTCAAATTAAGCTTTCTAAGTGTCCAATATGTCTATAAATAATGTCTAATCACCTCTAAGGCATTAGAACACATTTAACTTAGCCGCCAAGGCCATATCCATCTAATGGACTCGATTATACCCATTTAGAAGCTTATATGTCAGAAATCTCTAATAATTGGCATACCGATGAACTCTAAGTTCATGTAAGGCATATAACATTCTATATCACTGGCATATATAACGAAAGGATTCAAACGCATTTTTGAATTCATATATAACCATGTATATGTCAATATACAATAGTATCTCCAAGTATCGACCAATTTAAAAGGGCTCAGAAAATCTGATGTTACACATCCAATCAATAAGTTTGACCTTAACTTGGGTATTTCATGCTCAATTTGAGGAAAAGACTATTGTGGAATATTTTCAAGATTTAATTTAGTTAGACGGTGAATTAAATGCATGAAAGGGCAATTTGGTCTTTTTGTATACATTAAAGGGCAATTTGGTCTTTTTCGTATTCATTAAAGGGCAATGTGGTATTTTTACAAGAAGTTAGTGGATTCATGAGTCCTTAAAAGAGAACCAATAGGAAAGTAACATGCAAAAATCCATTAAATGAGTATAGAAAGAAAAACTTGAGACATTTTGCTTCACTATTTTAACATAGCAGTGAGAGTGAATGGACAGTGCACGTGAGAGTGGAAAAAGAAGAACCAAAGAAGAGAGAGAAAGGTGAATTATGACCATTGATGAGAGAAAGGAAGGAAGGGAGAGAATAAAAGAAAAGAAAAGAAAAAGGGGAAGAGACATTCGGCTATGGCCATGGAGAAGTGATCAAAAGCATTTTTCATGCTCTTCTACCTCCAATCAAGCATCTAATAAGGTTTTATAGCCATCTAAGTGAAGAGGAAGAAGAAAATGGGTAGGATTGTGATCGAAGCATTTTACATATGCTAAGCTTTAATATTTATAACCTTGATATTTTCACAAGTGCACAGGTCATTCACGTAGTACCTAAGATATCGTTCCCACGAGGAGGGTAATTCAATCCTAAAATCTAAGGCTTGACTAAATTTCATAGTAAATCAAAATAAACAACTAATACTGCAATTTAACCAATTAAACAATCAATATCAAGAATTGAATTAAGAAAATATAAACAAGATAGCAATTTTACATAACCTAATTAAGAATCAACCTAGAAGTTACCAATTGAGAGAAAGGGGGAATTTAATGAAATTGTAATTGATTATGGAATCACTAAATTACCGAGCCTAGATGGTCTTACGGTGGATTACTTCCTCTCAAGTTATAATCTTTAACCCTAATTTATAATCCTTAATTTAGATTATCGAATTGTAATCGCTCAATTTTCAAGTTACTCAAAACCTAAATTAGTTCTGAATTTGTCTAATAACCTACCGAAAACCTATGCTCAATCTTTCATTACACGATTTTACCAATTTGAGTCAATTCTTATCTATTAAACTAATTAACTCTCATTAGCCCAATTTGATGATATTCATTCGGGTCACCCTCTCAGTTTATTACCAAATTATTATGCACAAAAATTGAATCACAAACAACTCAATTAAAATACAATAAATCAAACTTTATTAATCTTAAAGATCAAAATCCCGAAGGTGAGTTTAGACAAACATCAACATTCACAACACCTATTCTCAACGACTATCCCAATTCTATATATTAATAAAATTAAAATAAAATCGAAAAATACTATCGGAATGGATTAGTCGAGGCAGCGACGGCGGGAAACGACTTATTCTGGGAATTACTTCGCGTTGAGCTTCTTTTCCATATCTCTCTTCCTTCGTTTCCTTCCTCAGATATCTCGATATGCTCTCTAGGGTTTCAGAATTTAATGATGCAAAATGGTTGCTCTTCTATTCTTTGATGTTTTATTTATATCTTTGAAGCCCTAGGGTTGATTTGGGGTCGAAACAATTCGAAAAGTCCCTCAAAACTTGACGTTTTCAGCTATTTTTGTGTCTGCCCGATGTCATGGCAGGCATGCCTAACCCTCTCTATTCTATCATGATTGTGGCTCAAAGTGCACAATTGTAACTTGGTCCATAACTCTCTATCACGATCCTGACCCAAAGTGTACGATCGTGGCTTGGGTCTTGTTGGCTTGCCTCTTTCTATCACAATCGTAACCTGTTGAGCCATGATTATGGGCCATGGTTTCGGCCTGAAACTTTTCAAAACTTCTCCTTTCATCACCGTTTACCCTAAAACACTAACAAACACATCAAAGTACCTTAAAACATTAAATTTAAGCTCAAAGACTCATACTAATCCATAAAAACACTTAAACACATAAACTAGCACAATTAAAACCTAAATACACACTCAACACTCAATTTAACATTAAATACATATCAAATTAAACCCTAAAACATAATGCAAATCACAATTACCAGTTTGATTGAATTAGAAGCAATTGGAGAAGAAAAATCAAGAAAACTATCATATGGAGCCTCGGTCCAACTTCGTCAAAGGTGAGATCAATTTTATAAAGTGTTTTGTGTTGTTATTTGATGATTTAATATTAATGAATGGCATTAGGAAGTTAGTTTATTGATGAAAGAATGGAAGAAAAACCATGGAAATGATTGGATGAGTTTTTAGCCATAGTTAGAGTTTTTAATGTATTATGATCCAAAATTCTACTTTGATGTTTTATGATGTTCATAGCATGATTTTGATGCTAATGAAGTAAAGAAATAAAAGAATAATTGATTTCGAATCAATTTTGGTTGAAATTCGACGTAGAGAGCATGATTTTGTAAAAAAAAATTGTTAATAAAATTGTATAGCTTAAATGTGTGTATTAAATGTCATAGAAGTGAATTTGGATTGGTTTTAAGTGTTAGAAATCAAATGTAATTGAATTGCAAAAGTTTATTCTAAAATATGTTAAGTTTATCCTTAAAGACATTTTTGATATAAAATTATAGTTATGATGTAATGACCATGTAGATGTGCTTAAGGATGGAATTAAGTGTGTTTGTGTTATTGGAATGATTAAGTAAAGTGTTATGATATCATTTGGAGAAAAATTAGCATATGGAGTATATGTGGAAAGTAATGATGTTGACTTTGGTTTATGGTGTATTTGGTTGGAAAATGTAATAAGGAGTTAAATGTATTTGAACAAGGTTTTTGGATCAGAAAACAAAGCAAGTTGAAGGCCTTCAAAGGGGTGACATGGAAGCTAACAAGTTATGAATGTACTTTAAATTGATTTTTATGCAATTTTTTTTTTACTTTAACATGAAATGAACATTTATATTGAGTTTTATGTGTGTGTTTTTCAATTGTTTTATATGAATAAATTCTTTGCAGCATATGATTTTAACTTATGCATTCAATTGTATGATTATGAGAATGAAAGAAGTTGAAAATTTGAAACATAAAATTTTGCAGTTTCACGATCGTGACAGTCTAATAATTGATTTCGAAAATTTTATGAGTTGCTTTTTAGCTATGAAATGGTTTAAGTTTTATGCCAAAATTTAAGGTACTAAGAAAAATGATTTCGTGTTTTTAGACTATTGTTAGGTTTATTACATGTTATTATACCAGTCAAAGTATTCCAATCATGAATGACAGTGTCCAGGGAGTGTCTGTTACTAATAGCCGACAGTATTATGTCTGTCAGTAGTCTAGTGAGTTGCCTTTACACGTACGGAGTATATAAAGTGTTAGCCAAAATTTGTCACGGGTAAGCAATGTTGAACCAACTTTGTGATTTGTTACAGGTAAATGATATGGAACTAGCTCCATAACTACCAGTTTATAGTTGTTAACCTATTAGGAGTAAGTAATGTAAAACCAACTCTTTAACTTTATGCCTAGGGTACCGTATGGTTATTTTAAAAGTAATCTGAGAAGCATCGCATGGTACCAATTCTAATAGATGACTTATTTTTGATATAAAAGTTTTCATAAAACTTATTGTCACTTTTGTTTATTGTTTAAGGAAAAAGCAAAAAGGAAAATGGAAAATGGAAAATGGAAAATTTTATATCATGAGTTTAATTTTGAAAAACATTTCCAAATAATATTTTGAACAAATTGAAATTGTGTTTTACGAAAAGTTATGTTATTACTAGATTTGATGATGCATGAATAAATTGTTATGATAAATGCTTTACCATGAGTTTTATGATTGTATAGGAATATTACAGCTATGTTGTTAATTAAACTAATTACACTCATTGAGCTCATTTAGTTCACCCTTATTTTTATGTTTTTAAACAAACCACCCTAGGTATGCCTACAGGTGCTGTAGTAATTGAGACTCAGTTAAAGTATTAATTGTATCGTCGGGTGCTACTATACTTGTGTTATTTTTTTGTGTATGTGATATGTTTTAAATTATTCTGGAAAGAGTGATCTTATGAATATTTATGAAATTGTAAATATCTTTTATTTAATGAACTATGAGGGCTTTGATCCTTAATGATGTTTTTCTTAAATGTTGAGAATTATATTTTTTTGATTGCTTTTGATATGAATCTGAGGTTCCATTCTAGAAGTTGAATTAGTACATGAAATATTATAAGTGTTTTAAAATGTGTTGTGCAGGTTTTTGAAATTTGGGAATCTTAGAAAAGCAATCAATATGTTGCCGAAATTTTTAATAAAATGATTAAAAAATTTCTCACTTTTTTCCACGCTTTAAATTAATAAAGTATAAAAAGATTTAAATAATTGAACGACTTAGCTTTGGAGGAACCCTTTGATTGAGTTAAATATTGATTGGAGGGCTATCATGGGGTCACCAGGAGTGTAACATACCACTCCCATAAAGTATATACTTGACATATTAAAGGATACTCGAGAACATACTCTACAAAAATGGCACGTTAAGATGATTAAATCAATTCATTTTTACTTTTTAATCCATCGCACATAACATAAAACATTCTAATAATCATATTATTCCATTTTTATTCACAAACATATATAGTCTTAGATGTCACTACATTTCCAAAATTTCCCATTTACAGTATATAATAGTTGAGAGATACAATTATTGATACAGCATAACTAAGACATTTATAGGTACAACTAATCCTGACATTGACCCATATCTAAATGTAGAAGTTACTTCAACTGGACTAGCTAGATTTTTCCTAAACCTAAAAAACAACAGTACAATTTTGGTGAGTTTGCGAACTCAGTGAGTGAACCATCATCGATATGCTCACTCAAAACAGCCATAAATATCACAAGTATATAACATAGTTCAATCAGTATCTCACATCATTCAGAATCAAATCCTATATATCATATCATTCAGAATTTAGGACCTAATCGTAGTATTCATCATATTTCAACAAGTTCATTATGAACACAACATTTCATATAATCATTTCAGGATAATCTAACCATTCATTTCATCTCATTCATATCATCCATATGTACACAAACATAGCATATCATTGTATCCACACTATTCAGTCATTCTTTGCAAATATTCACATGGTACATGTAAAGATACATATTCAATGCATATGAGACTTCACTTTCATTTTTATTTTGTTGTGACCGAGTGCGTATTAATTATCCCATATTCCTTGTGGATACCGTGCTTATTTCAGGTACTAACTCATATCCCTTGTAGATACTAGGTTTATTTCAAGTACTGGCCTATATCCCTGCATATACTTGGCTCATTTACAACTGAGCCTATAACTCTTTGTGCATATTTTGAGCTTTAAGATCCTTTTAGGCTGGTAACTCTAGTCACAACTCCTTTATCTGATCATACACATCAATGTCATGAAATGCATCATCTCACATAATGTGCTATTGATCACTTTTATTTGGTAAGCACGGTCATTTATCACAATCATTGGATCAGAGTCTGGCATTCAACATTCAGTTGAGCATCAGTTATTCCATTCACATTCACATTTACCATCAGACCTTGGTTTAGTATTCAACCATAATGTTAAGTGTCACTTATTTAGTCAAATTCACATACAATAAGCACTTCCAATACAGTCCCAAATAATGATCTCCTCAGACAATTGATTTTTGGAATTATCACAATCGAACTAGTTACAGTTCATTATGTAAAAATTAAACGAAAGTAATTCAAGCATAGTGAGATACATCTAAGTCAACTTACTACACATGTAACTCAAACAGGAGAAAAAACACATATAATTGAGTTGACACATCTAGGATAACTCACAATATGCTCCAGTAAGCTATTGCTTTGATGATCTGACAATGTTTGGATGTTGTTTGTGCATTTTTGCTTCTATTGTCATGCAATACACACACAATCACATATTACTAAGTTGATCAATCACATAATTATTCATCCATGTACATGCATATGTGTCATGTTTAGTGCATGCTCAATTGACTATCCCAGGTTTTTATCCCTAATCACATCACTTGACCATTTACAACATCATTTGTGTATGTCAAGCTTATGCTTAGGTTCATAGATCAAAGAACCTGGTTAATCTGGTCTTATAATTCAATCATCCATCAATGGTATCCTGGCATTTTATGATCTCATAATACTAAATTTTCATTCATATTTACTTAATATTCATCATTCATCTTAATGGAATCATAGTAGTTATCATAGGTTCACCTTCATTTCCATAACATCTCAAAATTCCAGATTTGAATACTTAATATTTAACAATCCACTCTTACATTATAACCTAAATCATCACCCTACACATGTCACCCATTTAATCACTTATTTAAGCATAATTATAAGTTCAATTCAAGTTTCATTCAAGCCTAGAAGCATTATAGGGAAGTGCCTAATCATTTGATGTTGCAATCCATAAATAAAAGAAGCATATTGGATGTTTAGCCTATTCCCATTTTCTAGCTTTTCCAACTCTATTTTCAGGTCAGTTTTGTATGATAATTATGGCCTATAAAATGAAGTATTTAGGCAAATCATTCTTCTAAAAAATGTTTCTATATGTCTTAAGTTTCTAATGACATCAAATTTATTCAGATTGGTTCAGTATTATGCAAGTTATGTCCAAAATACTAAAGAATATTTTCATGCAATGACAGAACCTAGTACTCAACTTCAATCCAAATTTAGAAACCCTTAGAGATAGGATCAAAATTCAATACCTTCATGAGAAATGTATCTGTATGTCTCTAGTTTAATATAAATTAAAAATCACCCTATTTAGGTTTCTAAAATTGAGATATGGCTAAAATACATATGACTATTCAGTGGAAATGCTCCATCTAACATTTCCAGCACACTTCATCATCAACATTCAATAAATCATTATCAAGACATCTCATAACCAAGCCATTTCACAGAAACATTAATAAGACATCATTAATCATTTTTCACGTTTTATACTTCCACTAATTTGGACTCTAAGGTCCTAAAAAATCAGTAAATAGTACAAGGTTCCTGCAGGGGTCTATCACAGGCAGTATTGGGGAAACAGCCATAACTCGAGCTCTAGTCACTATTTTCTCAAGCCACTTTCACAGAGATCAAGTTAAGACCTATATCTACAACATTCATTCTTTTAGTTTCTTCAAATTCGTGCTCTGAGGCTATAAAAGATAGATCAAAAGAGAAAGATGAAATTGAAACCAGAATTTCAACTTACCTTGATATCTTCTTTCTTTCTCCTCTCCTCTTTCTTTTTTTCTCCTTCTCATTTTCGTTTTTCTCTCTCCTCTAACCTTATGGCCGATGTCCACTCTTAGTTCTATTTCCTTTTCCATCCGTTTTCTCTAGAAAATTCAAGAAGGTCAATTAATCCATATGTTACCATTCCATTGGTCCATATGTCACCCTTCTATTGGCACATATGTTATCCTTCTATTGGTCCATATATCATTATTCTATTGGTCCATGTGTCACTTACTCTAGACTCCACATGTCACTCATTTAAACCTCCATATGTTGCTACTTGTAAGGCTAGTGACCAATTATAAGGCTAAAGTGTCATTTGTCACAAATTTAAAGGGCCACTTGTCCCTCGTGTACTCAAGCCACTGTTCATCCAATTAATTAAGCCATTTGTCACTTACTTCCAATGCCACATCTCATGATTTCATAGGCCTAATCAAGCTAAACTCCCATGTACCAATTTGTCTTGCTCTTTAACATTTTTCTTAGACTAAATGCACATATCACCTCATCAATTACTCGATTGTAATGATAAATTCCCAATTCACTAATTATAATCCATCAATTCATGTTATTGGTAAATCAAAATGCAAAACATTGGGAATGCACATTCATATCACATTCATTTTCGTTCCATACCTCGAAATATATCAATTAAGTGCATATACTATCTTGCAATGTTTTCTAAATCATGATTCATATGTGTATACGAATATTATGCATGTAAATGAAATGCACCTCACAAATTCTTAAATGAAATAACTCATGTGACTCATTCTAATAATTTAATCTCTTAACAATTTGGGAGGCGAGATATTACAAGGAGGGTTCCACTCAGGATTCAGAAGTGGAACTCCAAGATGGGTCCTTTCACTAAGTGTTAAAGATAGTGGAACATTTGTGATTGTTGATGATTGTTGGATGCAAAAAAGTGTAAGTGTAAGGGTGTACATATATGTAGCTTAGTTATAATTTATGAAATGCCATTGTATATCTTATTAATGAATTCCATTGTTGATGTAGTTTCTTTCAATTTTTGTTAAAAAAGAAAAGAAAAAAGAAAAAAGTTTTAAATAAAATCATTAAAGAGGAATTGTCTTGCAAAATCATTTATATTAGTCTTTCGTCCTAAAGTTGTATAGAAAGGGTATTTGATTATGACGTAAATAAAGGAGATATTGTTTTAAAGGGTCACTTCTTATAGTTACAGTAGTTTCTTACCATCAATTTTTATGAGTGATTCCTTCTAATTCCTTGGGGTTCAGACGATTATTGTTGTAAGAGCTTGAATCTACGCTATAAAACATATTTTTTGCATTCATTATAGATGATGTACCCAGTTTTGAGTGAATGTTGATTTTTGTGCTTGATTTTACGTTTAATGTGTTTCTTGCTTCACTAGCTTTGATGAATTTTTCACTAAACTATCCAAATACATCTCACCTTAACCTTTGGCCCCATTACAACCTTAAAGATTCATTTGATTCATGATTATGCATGTGAGTTTATCATGAATGGTGTTTGACTGAACCTACGAATCTATCTTATTCTTAAACATATATTCTCAAAGTCTACACCTTAGATTGCTCAGTTTTTGAAAGGAATGATTGTTAATTGATCATGAATATAGACATTTAATGCTGAGTTTTTGTTATGGTTTTGAAAGTTATTCCTCTTTTCTTATGACTATCTATTCTTAGGAAATACAGGAAATGTAAAAGTGTTTTGGTTTGTGACTTTGGTTTTGTTGTTTTGCCCTTAGATAGACAAAAGCTAAGCTTGGCAAAATTGATGTGTGCTTAATTGATTATACATTCCCTCTTTAATACTTAGTAATTGATATTATGAAATGCTTAATATGCTTATTTGGTTCACATTTGGTTTTAGGTGCACATTGGAAACATAGGAGCTAAAACGAGTTAAAAGCATATTCTTTAAGCGATCCTCTCGATATTCAAATTCATTTGTCTTTGTGGAACAAAAAGGAGATAGATCAAAGTGAACATGGGACAAGAAAATGCAAGAAAATAAAGAATTCATCATGTATTGTAAGATGCCCACGGGTGTATAAACTTGCACGTCTATGCATAATTTCAAAAGAAGCATTGTTTTGGTGATGCATGGTCATGCATCTTCAAGAAAACCTAGTTTTTCATATAAATAGACATTTGAGCGGCAAAGGAAGACATGAATCATTTTTGGAACACAAAAGGTGACTTCTCTAAGATCCATAGAGGGCTAATCCTTCTTCTTTCTAGTTCAAAGGCGAATTCAACACTGAGATCACATATGAACATCTCTTTATTATGTATTGTTAACTCTCTTTCTTTAAAGATTCTTTGTTTATTGTTTTAGGTATTCGTGTATGGATGATTAATTCTCTTATCCTCAATAAGTTTTTTATGTAAGAACCCATTGCCAAAATATGGACTACAATATGTAATAGTTGTATTTTCAATTCATTTGTGGTAAACTAACGGTAATGAATCATTAGGAATAGCATAAAATTGGTTAAATGACTCGAACTTGTGTAATTGTTACCTAGATTAATCTATTTTTCTAGTTTGTAATGTGGTTGTCCTATTAAATATAAAGAGCTTATTATAGGTTTCCTAAAAACTAGGTTTAGTCAAAGAGCTTATTTTTATTAAACATAACTTAAGGGAAAATAAGGGTTAACAAAGCTTATTTTTGACATATAATTAATAATTTCTAAGAGAGTTATGAGATTAACAAGATGATTAAGTGTGCTTATTTATGTGTAGGTTAAGAATGAGCTGAGAACAAAATTCAAAGTTCATTTATCAATTTTATCATTTTTCTCACTGTTTGCTTTAAATTGCTTTTGCAAGTTTAATTTTACTTTATTTTGTTATTCAAAACCAAACAAACCCCCATACCCTAAACATTGATTCCTTTCATTACAAAAGCTACATGTGTATTTCTTGTGCATATGATCCCTACTCACCAATGCTATAAAATTTGGTTGTGCATACAAGTGGTGGAGAAATGATAATATTGCAAGCATATTTTTAGGAGTTCTACTATGTATTGATTTGAGAGTTTTTATGCTTTTCAGCCTAAACAATTGAGTGCATCAAGTGCAATCCTAGTAAGGGCGTAAAGAATTTTGCTTTTGATTTCAAAAAGATTATTAACATGATTATTATTAATATTGACTTATAAAGTTAGTTTTAGGACAACTTAATTCTAATTGTATGTTAATTTGATCAATATGATATTATGATTTAGAGAGTAAATGGACAGGTTGAAATTAATATGGGGTAGATGTTGGTGAGATTAATTATTTAGATTATGATTTCCTTGAAGACAAGAAAAAACTTAAATGTGGGGATTTTTGATAAATGTTTATTTGACTATAATTATATACCCATATTTAATGAGTTTTGCTAGATATTTTATTGTTTTATTATATATTTTTCACTTAATTTGCCCTGAGTGCATTTATATATAATAGTTTCCTTTATGGTAGTAACTATGTAAGTCTCTATAAACATACAGAGATCGAAGAATTTTAATTTTATTCGTGTGAATTTATACATCTGTGTATATATCATACGCGACTGTGCATGTTGATGATAATGGTAGATTGCACAATGTTTTAGTGGGTAATTATTACGTGTTTAGTTATTAAATTGAATGTTTAGTTATTAAATTGAATGTTTAGTGCATGTTTAGGTTAAGATTTTGTTATTTAGTTAAATATTTGTGTTTTAAGTGTTTTATGGGTTAAAGCACGTGATTAAGCTTCAATTTTATATGTTTGATGTGCCTTGATGTGTTTGCTAGTGTTTCAGGGCAAATATCAAAAAATGAAAGAGGATCGGAAGAAGCTCGAGGCAAAACCCACTGCCATGATCGTGAAAAAAGGTGAAATCAAGTGCCATGATCATGGCCTGTAGACAACAGACATTGACGACCTTCCAGATTCAAGTTTTTGAGGGAATTTTGAACTTTTCAAAATCGAGAAAACCTTAGGGTTGCCCAAAATAGAAAAGAATATATAAAGAATAGAAAAGAACTCTAAAGGCAGCTCTCCATTCTACCACTTTGAGAAAAGCTTTAAGAGGAGAGAAGAAGAAGAGCGAGAAGGGAGAAGAAGAAGAGGAGGAGGGCTTCTAACACTGCTGTCTGCCTAAGTTATCCCATTCTCTTTCCAAGTGACAATTTTGTTCATCTTGTTATTTCTTTACTGAATATATGTGAATATGTTTATGGGTATGGATTCAAAAATGTTTTAACTTTCTTTAGGGATTTTGACTTGATTTGATGTTAATATAACCATTTTTGTGTTATTGCAATTGGGTGTTATGATTGATTATTGTAGCTTCACATTTTAGTAATAAATCTAGAGTGAACTGAATACGAAATTATTAAGTTTTGTAATAAGAGTTAAATAATCTAATAGATCATGCAATTAATCAAATAAGTAATTGTATGGAGAGACATACCGCGTGAGACTGGATTGTTTATTAGAAAGCTTAAGAACTAATTAAGGTTAGGGTTGTTTGTAATTGAGAGATTACATGTTCGGTACTAAGCTTAATTAGAGTTTATTAATTAGGGTTTATGATTATAACCTGAGAGGGAGTAGTTATCCCTTTGATAGTCTAGAATCGTCACCTCAATAACACATAAATGGATAGAAAAAAATCCCATCATCTCTCACAATTTGGTAAATTCTCTTATGTGTTTTCCCATTGCCAATTTGGTGTTACTCAAGTTGATTTGTTTTTGCGTTAATTTACGAATTAATTTCTTACCAATCATATTTTTGTGTTTACTTTTTTGTTATGTTTTTATTTTTATTTTATTAATTCCTTAAGCATTAGATAACTTAGGATTAGGTTAGTTCACAACTCCCCGTGGGATCGACACCTCACGTATTATAATTTACGACTTGTGCGTTTGCAGTAATTTAAGGATTTTAAAGAGATTAAAACTTAGCATCAACAAGTTTTTAAGGTCATTGCAGGGAAGTAGTAGGATTAGTTTAACTCTCTTAGTTTAAGGAATTTTCCCAAGCTTGTGTTCATGCAATTGCATAAACACAAGAGTTACTAGAAATTCGATTCGGATAATCAAAAGATTAGATCTTGACATCACCCACCTAGAGCGCGCAATTTGAAGAGCAAGACCTTAAAAACCAAATATGGAAGTAACCATGGCCGAGGAGTTTCAACGAGAATTTGATCAAGGAGATAACCAAGGACCCCTATAGATTTCATGAGACCGAGGTTTAACGTGACTAATCAAGGTGTCACGAGGCCACTTGTCAAAGCAACATCATTTGAAATAAAATCCACTTTACTAAACATGTTGTAGCAAAAAGTACAATTTTATGGATTGACCAACGAGGATCCAAATGCACATATTATAAACTTCCTCGAGATATGTGACCTTTCGACATCATCAAATGTCAGAAGATGCTGTTATAATAAGGCTTTTTCCCTTTACATTATAGGATAGAGCCAAAGTTTGGTATCACTCACTTAGTCCCGTGAAAATTATTAATTGGAAACAATTGGTGCGAGCATTTTTAGACAAATACTTCCCCTTCACCAAAACCACAAAGATGATCAAGGAGATTACAAACTTTCAACAGAGTGACGGGGAATCACTTTACGAAGCATAGGAGATATAGAAGGATTTGTGAAGGAGGTGTCCATATCATAATTTACCCAAAGAATTCCTTTTTCAAACCTTTTACAATGAAGTGAACCTACCTACCTGAGATACTATTGATGCAGCATCAAGAGGATCATTGATAGGGAAGATGGTGGATGAAGCTAAAGAGTTGTTGGAAGAATGGTTAGCAATAGTTTTCTGTGAACAAATGAGTGGAGTAGACAACACACAAATATCCAAGAACAGAAGGGAGTTATAGCCGTTGATCAAATGACTGAAATACAAGCAAAGCTCGACTATCTAACTCGATATTTAAACAATATAAAGGCCTTTTCCTCAGATCTTATGGTAGTTATTAAGCTAAAATGTGAGATGTTTGGGAAATTAGACCATGATACCATTGATTGCTTCTTGATGAAGGGTCATGAGCCAAAACAAGTGAATTTTATGGGAGCACAGTATGGTCGAGGAGGGGGAAACAACCTTTACTCAAGCACTTACAATCCTGGGTGGAAGAATAACCGTAACTTCTCTTGGTCAAACAATGTGGGAGGTCAATTCAAACCTTAAAAACCATCGAGTTTCCAACAGGAGAAACCAAATTCAATGGATTCTAAGCTAAATAAGATTTTGGATAATCTTAGAAGCCTAGATGATGCTTAAAAAGAGTTAGAAGGTAGACTCAAGCAAGTAACAAAGAACCATACCTCATCTATCCATAATTTGGAGGTTGAAAAGAGCCTATTGGGAAGTGCTTTATCGATATGAAATGTTATCGAAATGCAGGGAATATCCCAAGCACTTATGGAACAAAATATAGGGAATAACTAAAAGTTATCACACTCGAAGTGACAAGGAACTTGAACAATCCATAAACACAAAAGTTGTAAACGCTCCTCCTGTTGAGAAAGACCTAGAAAAGGAGAAAGAAGTAGACATGAGCAAATAAACTCCCTATGTTACACCTCCGCCATATCCACCCAAAACTTTATATCCTTAATGACTATAAAAGACTAAACTGGATGCACAATTTGCGAAATTCGTGGAGAAATTAAGACATTGCAAATTAATCTTTCATTTGTTAAGGTTTTGGAACACATGCCCAAATATGCTAAGTTTTTTAAGGACATATTATCGAAGAAGCATACTTAGGAAGATAACCAAATGGTTGCTTTAACAAGCATCTTTAGTTCAATAGTAACCAGTTAGATACCACCTAAGCTGAAAGATCCAGGGAGTTTCACAATACCCTATGTAGTTGATGAATTTGAATTCACAAAGTGTCTTTGTGATTTAAGGGCAAGTATCAATCTTATGCCCTTATCGATCTTCCAGATATTGGGGCTAGATAAGGTCAAGCCAACATCAATGTTGAGTCAGTTGACTAATTAATCTATTAAAAGACCATTTGGAGTGGAGGATAAGAACTATCCACTGATTCTTGCGCGACCTTTCATCAACATAGGAAAAGCATTAATTGATGTTCATGAAGGGAATTTGACACTTTTGATTGGTGAAGATCAAGTGGAATTTAGTACAAACAAGGGTTTAAAGAATTCAAAGGAAAGAAACGCATGTATGAAAATTGAAATTATAGATAAAAGTATGCAAGAACAAATAGAGAATTGCGTTGAAAAGGTGAAATCAATAGAAGTGGAGATAGATAATTCAGTGGAAAAGAAGAACAAGGATGAGTTTGAAGGAGTTGATTAGCTAGAGGAGTTGGAAGTTCAAACTCATCAAGACATAATAGTCTGAACTAAAGCACCTATACCACCCTCCACAAAAAAACCACCCACTTTAGAGCTTAAACCTTTGCCTACACATCTCAGATATACTTTCTTAGGTGAAGGTCAAACTTTACCGATCATCATTTCTAACCAATTGGATGAGAAACAAGAAAGCATGGTGGTAGATATTGTTAGATGATATGTGTTTAATTGATTATGAAATTATTCCATAACACTTAGTGATTATTGAAATGAACTTACTTAAGATACTTACTTTGACTCATATGTGATTTTAGGAACAATTCGAAAGCAAAGAAATTAAAATGAGTCAAAAGCAAGATATTTAGGCAATTTTTTGAATTTAGGGATGTCAACGGATCGGGCTGGGCTTGGGTCGGTGATGGCCTGGCCCCGCCCGTTTTGCATTGGGTCATTTCGACCCACGGCCCATGTAGGCTGAAATGACCCGTGGGCCGTTTCTGACCTGTCGATGGTCGGCCCGCGGAGAGGCCCATGACCCGGCTCGCCTAGCCCGCCCGGGCCACAGGTCGCCCGCGGGCCGTTTTTGGCCCGACATATTTTTAAAATTTAAAAAATAAATTTAAAAAATTGTTGTTTTATTTTTTAAAATTAATAAATTATAAACTTTTTACTTTATTTTTCATATTTACAACATATGTATATTATGCATATATGTATTTATGTTTTGTAAAACTTTTTATTTTATTTT
>JAOSBN010000178.1:10711481-10753428 GCA_027563595.1 Erythroxylum suave | reverse complement strand
TTCTTGATAACCATCATTTAGTTGAGTTCTGTAACTAACTCCAACTAAGTAACCGTCCGATGTGCTACTGTATCATCTAGCGTCTGCATATTTGCATCTACATTGACTTGCGTCTACTTTGTCTTGCGTCTATGTCTTTGCGTCTATGTTTTTGTTTCTATGTTTTTGTATCTATCTCTTTGCGTCTATGTCTTTGTGTCTATGTCTTTTGTGTCTATCTCTTTACGTCTATGTTTTTTGCGTCTTTGTCTTTGCGTCTATCTTGTCTTGCGTCTGTATTGACTTCGTCTGCACACTTAACACACTTGTCAAAATATTCATTTGTTTCTAGCATTATTATTATTTAATTGTCATCAAAATTGATCATCTTAAAGTCCTCTTGATTTAACACATTTGACACCACATATGTTCCAACAAAGTCTCTATTTAAACAACCACTATCTTTATAGAATATAGGAATAGAGGAGAAGCTTAAGCACTATGTACCTTCCATAAATGTAAAATTAGATAATTTAGGAGAATTTGAAAAAAATGTAGTTGAATTGTGCATCCATTCACAACTTGGAAGTGCAAGTTAACCAATTAGCCAAAATGGTAGGGGAAAAAGATGAAGGCAAGTTTCCTAGTAATATAGAGGTAAACCCAAAAGATCAATTTTTAGCCATCATATTAAGGAGTGGAAAAATACTTGATGCTATATTTGACAAAGAAGAGGAAGATAAAAATTTGGACAAAGTTGATGAAAAAGATATAGTAAGTAGATATTGGTCTCATCTTCGTCTAGTGCCATTCTTGAGTTGAAACCTTAGTCACTATAAAACCTTATATGTCACCCACTATATACACTCATAGGTTAAAAAAAGGGAAGAACAAGTACAACTTCCAGAACTTTCTTGATATCTTTAAGAAGTTTAATATACCTTTTATTAAAGCGTTAGCATAAATTTTACTATATGCAAAGTTTCTAAAGGAAATCATCTCGAACAAACAATTAAGGAGTATTTTATTATACATTTAACTGAGAAGTTTAGTGCAATTTGGTATAATAAACAAACTCAAAATTTAAATGATTCAAGGTGTTTTGCTACTCCATTTTATTTTGATGCTTCCAACGTTTATAAATGTTTATATGATTTAGGTGATATTATTAATCTTATGCATTTATCTATTTATAAGAAGATTGGAATAAAAGAACTAAATCCTACGTCAATTTCGCTCAAACTAGTATATGTCCTTTAGGTAGTCAATTAGGATAGTGGAACAACCATTAGTTAAAGTGAAAAAACTAATCTTTCCTATGATTTCATAATAATGAACATATAATGTGACACTGAGGTTCCCATCATTATAGGAAACCATTTTTGAATACTAGAGGGGTATAATTGATGCTCCTAAGGATAAGTGGATATTTAGGGTAAGGAATGAGAAGATGCAGTTTAACATCTTCAAAGGTTTGAAAAGGCCTTCTACCCTTAAATATACTTGCTATAGGGTAGATCATATCGATTTTATTATGTATGATGAGTTACCTAAAGTTATTTACAACAATCCTTGGGAAAATACAGATTTAGGAAATTAATGAAAAAGTGATCCAAATCTTATTGAGTGTGTTTTTAAGTTGGAAGGGTAAACTTATAAAACCTTACATTCTTATGTTTTTTAGAATTCAGAGAATGAAATCCTAAACTCTTACTATCTTCCAAAGAAGCGCTCAGGTTTGAATTTGAAGCAATGGCCTCCTCACTTGCTTCATACATATTTAGGAGAAAGTAGTATCTATCTTATTCTTGTTTCTTCTTCTTTAAGTTTTATGTAAAAAGACGATTAAACTTATTCAATTCAAGGCCTTGGATAACTAAAAAAACTGAGTACCATATCTAGCTATAGATATTAAAGAAGCGATTGGTGGGAGCAGACTCAATAATTTAGATATTTTATTTTAATATAGTAATAGTTTTATTTATTTTTGCGTGATATTGATGTTTATTATGTGTGCTTTTAGTTTAAAAGTATTTTAAAGTTATAAATGTTAGATCATAAATATCTTATTTGGGTTAGGAATTGATCACATTTTTCAATTTATATAGGAAATATTATCCCAAGTCATAGAGCACCCCTATACGTTAGAATAAAGATTAAATTTCACCAACTCAAGATAGATATTGTCAACATTAGATAAGGTTGATGATTATTTTATTATAAGGGAAATATCAATTATCCTTGCCTATTTTTCATTATTTTCAATTTTTTATTATTCTTGCATGTTGTATACATTAAGAACAATGTACAACCTAAGTTCGAGGGAGCGAATTAATTGCAATTCTTATTAATTTCGTTGCAATTAGCTTAATAGGAATTTTTTTGGAAAATCCTTTTAGAATATTGATCGAAATAATTCTTTATAAGTTGTGTTATTATTATGATTTGACTTGTGTAAGCAAATAACTTTGAACTTTAAAGATTAATTTAATATTAGTTTAGTTCATTAATTTCAAGAATAGATTTAATTTACACTATGATACTTTTATATGTTATCTAGTTATAATTAAGCTGAAAATGAACTCTTTTTAAGAATTTTCATTATCCCATATAGCAAAATAGAAAAAAAGAAAAAATTGATTTGTTTAAATAAATGAACATCAAATAAATTCACTATGTTAGCTTCAAACCAAGTTAAAATATTGAAGCTAAAAAGTGATACTAATAACTGTTTAAAATGTTGACTATATTCAGTGATTGAGAGTATTTATGATAAGGTGCTTCCTTTTTATGTAAAAAGGTTATGTGAATTTTCAAACAAGCTCTTAAATGCTCTCATATTAGTTTAAATTTAGTGTTTTTGTTTTATTTCAGTAAGCAGCATAAAAATGGTTAAAATTTTAAACATCTTTCTAGTGTATGTTTACTTTATGCATTGGGTTAAATTTTGTGAATTAAGTTGAGGTTTGAAGAATTTTTAAGTGAATTAAGTTGATTTTTGATTTAATACAAATAGATAAAGATCTAACAATTTTATAAACTTTACAATTAGATTAATAATGAAAAATATTGACTAATGTGATTGATTGGTTAAATTCTTTCTCGAAATTAAGCTAAGAGTGATTAGATTGATTTTTTACGATAAAAAAATGCTTAGTGTGGGAGAATATGATAAATGCGGATTAAATTATGTTTTTAACATTATTTTGAGAGTAATTTGCTTATGTTGGGATGATTTCTATAAGATTTTGTACTTAACATGATTTGTATTTTGTTTTTAGGCCTTATTCTAATCCTTTAAAGAAGAAGGAATAAATTCAAGCAAGTTGAAGCAAAGTTAAAGAAGTTTTATAATTATTTTAGAAGAACAAAGCACTAACATAGACTAGTGTTCATCAACATCACCATATATCATTCTACGTTTGACCCATACTCTTACTTAGACCATTATGTTTCTTTGAATAGTTAGTCATATGACCAAATACACCTAAAATAAGGACCTATATTCACCAATATAGCCTATACATGAACTAGTGCTCTTGCCTTCAAGACTTATGTTCCCAAGAACTCTCAGATACGAGACAAAGGATTATTAACCCAATATGATCTAAATATGGTACCATATTCTAGACTTATATTGGTAGTAATTTTTACAAATAAAATTACAGAGATGAATTAGGTCATAAGGAAAGGTAACACGAACTTATGTTAGTCCTATATTGACAAAAAATTAATAAAAATTGTAGGCTTCTATGTTATAAAAGAAAAAAGGACCAAAAGGAGAAAGAGGTGAGAAACGAAGCTAATTAAAACATTTTAAAGCCAGATATTGAGAATATTGGAGTGAAATTCAAGATTCCAATAAGATATAAACAAAAAACACCATTATCTTAAGATTTATGAGATTGAGTTCTTTTTTATTGTTGATCTCTTTATTTATAGTATGAAATAAATCTTTAGTTAGGGTCAAATATGTAACTTATATTGGATATTTCAGCTATTAATGCATGATTAGTTATTTAATATAGGATTGAAGGGAGAAGTATAGTTCGTGCACTAGGAGTAAATTTTTTAGATCTAGAGGAAAGATAACTAGGTTATTATGCTAACAAATAGATTAACTATTCTTAAAGAATTTGATTAAATATAATTATGCATATGAGAGAAACTCCTTAATTAGACATACATGTATGCTTTGAGAGAGGGTATAGATGTCTTACATTATTATTATTGCAACCTTGATAAGTATTCTTACTTGATAATTGAAATAACTTATAAGTGAACCATAAACCCCTAGTTCTTATTTATAATGATTTTTTAATATATTTATTCACCTTTCTTAGATAAGTTTAGCAATTTAAAATTTTTTATAAATTTTTATTTTATTTTATTTTATTGTTTTGCTATTAATAATAATGGAATTGATAACGTGGAATACTCCAAATTTAAAATTTTCGACAATTGATTTTGTGTACATGCAAATTAGATTAGTCAAGTTTGTATATGATAGGTGGTATTACCATTATATTCTTAACATTATTTTGAGATTATTTTTCTTGTTTTTGAATATTTCTATTGGAATTGGTACTTAATAGGGTTTGTATTTAGTTTTTAAGTATTATTTCTAATGAAGAAGGAATGAATTGTGCAAGTTAGAGTCAAGTCTAAGAAGTTTTTGAATGATTTTAAAATAACACAACACTAATAAAGGCTAGTATTCAATAATGTGAAAATAGCATCTTTTATATCAACAATTGAAAAATAAAAATTGAGAAAATGACATATTTAAGTTGGCAAGAGCTAGGGAATAAAAAGTGAAAGACTTAGATCAAGTTTTTTATATTAAAGATTAAGTAGGGCAAGTACTCGTGGTTAAAATCACATCACAAGAAGATGACAAAGATACTTTTATAGCCCTTTTAATGAAGGCATAAAGGAAAACATCTTTTTAGGTGATCCTAGAATGTTTAGGAGGTTTCATAACTTTACTTGTTACTGATAGATCACAAAGGAAGAAATTAAAAGAGCTCTAAGGGAGATGAAGAGTGGAAAGGTAGTAGAGCTTAATGAAATGCCCATAACGGTTTGGAAGAGCCTAAGCAAAGATGGTCTTACTTAGCTAATCAACTTTTTTAATGTGATCCTCAAGTTTGCTAAAATGTTGAATAAGTTGAGACCTACTATGCTAATTTCTATATACGAGAATAAAGGGGACATCCAAAGCTATAACAAGTATAAGGGACTATGAAGTTATAGGAAATGATGATTAAAAAAGAGTGAGAAAGGGTATAGTTATCTCGGAGGACCTGTTTGGTTTCATACTAAGGAGATCCACTACAAAAGTACATTTATGGAATATTATAGGAAAAGGTAGCATAATCTATACATGGTTTTTATTAACTTAAAGAAGGCTTAAGATAGGGTACCTAGGGAAATCATATGGAGGTGTTTAGAAATTAAGGGAGTTCTTATGACTTATATATGGGTTATTAAGGATATGTATGAAGGTGTAAAGACTAGAGTAAAAATAATAAGAGGAGATATAGAGCATTTCTGTTTCAAACTAAGGCTGCTCATCGAGCCTTTTTTTGTTTACAATAGTGATGGATAAGATCACGAAGAATATCCAAAGGGGTGTGCATTGGTGTATTTTATTTGTTAATGACATGTTTTAGTGGATAAGACAAAGCAAGGTGTCAATATCAAACTAACTTTAGAGAGACATATTAAAGTTGAAAGGCTTTAAATTAAGGAGAACTAAAACTAAGTACTTAAAGTGTAACTTTTTGGGCTATAGTGTGGCTTCCAATATATAGTTAAACATTGGTTCAAAAGTTATATAACAAAAAAAAATGTTTTAAGTATCTAGGATCTAACATACAAGGCAATATAAAGATTAATGAAGACATAGTTCACTATGTTAGAATAGGATGGCTTACATAAAGGAGTGCATCTGAAGTTTTATATAACAGAAAGATACTACTCAAACTTAAAAGTAAATTCTATCGTTTAGTGATTAGATTAGCCATGCTCTACAGGGTAGCGTGTTGGCCCATTGAAATGTGTACATAGTCATAAGTTAATGGTGGCAGAGCTGAGGAAGTTCCATTAGATGTGCAACCTTACTAGAAGAGATAAGATAAAAAAATGTGATCGTAAGAGACAAATTAAAAGTGGATAATATTAACAAAAAATTAAGAGATACAAGGCTATGGTGGTTGATATATGTTAAGAGGAGACGTCTTAACACTCTAGTGAGAAGATGTGAGAAGATTGTATTTAGAGAATGTAAGAGGAAAAAAGGAAGGCCTAAGAAGAATTGAGGGAGCTGATCAGGAACGATAGGACTCTACTGGAACTTATCGATGACTTAGCCCTCAATAGAAAACTTTGGTGTATTAGGATATGGGTAAAAGATTTCACATAAAGAGGTCCTTTTCTTTCTCATAAGTCCTTTTAACATTTTCCTTCGAGTATTATATCTTGTATTTAGCTTAAACACTTAATTTGTAGTACTTCTTCTATAGTTATTTAGCTTAAACATTGTTTTACCTAGCCTAAACATTTTCTTGCAATAGCTTCTTTTATATATTAATTTACTTATTTTCTTTCTTCTTTTGTATGTATTATTACTTATTTTATCTTTTATTTTTATATATTTATTTTATTATTTATTTTATTACTTATCTTTATATTTACATTTGTACGTATTTATTTATTTTAGTTTTTGTAATTTTATTCATCATCATCATCTTTTATGTCTTTTTATTTATGTTTATTATTAATTTCATTATTTTTAAAATATTTATCTTTTGTTATTCTTTATTTCTATCTCTATTCCTATTTTATTTTCATTTTTACATTGCTATATCTTTATTGTATTATTTTAGTTGTAAGTATTTATTTATATTATTATCATTATCCTTTATGACTATTTGTATTTTATTTAAATTTATTATGTTAATGTGTATCTTTTATTATTCTTTATTTCTATTTTTATTTTATCTTATCTTATTTTATTCATTTATCTTATCTTTTTATCCTTTTATTTTTCCTTCAATTAATTCTAAAAAACTTTTTCCTTCTTTCTTTTTTTTCCCTTTTTTCTATAGGTCTATCGAAAATAATCTCTCTACCAGTTAAGGATAAGGTTGTGTACTTCTAGACCTCCGCAAACCCTGTGCCTCAGCGGACTTTTACTGAAATATTGTGATTGTTATTTAATAACATAACAACAACATTGTATTGTATATGACCTTTATTTTAGATTGTTGATGTTAAGATAGAAGCTTTACAAGCGAAAACTCTACTTCCTATTGACCCTGAAATTGAGTGGACCTACATTTGAAACAAAGAAAGAAAGAGAGAAAAGATGATTACAAATCAACATAATGTCACTGTTGGCGCTAAGGAGTAGGAACCATAAGAATTTGAATCAAACATTCATATACCCGTGATTAATGTTAGTAACTCATATGCCAGATTCATTTATAGAGTAAGGAATTACAAGTTAAAACAAGTCCATCTTTATTTACTTCATACTTTTAGGGGATTATTTAGGAAAGACACCATTACCATCATTAAAGAATTTTATTATGTGATCCAATCAATTCACTATGATGGTCGTACTAAAGATGAGCTACACATGAAATGCTTTCCTTACTGTATGAGAGATCGAGCAAAGACCTAGTTGTTTTCACTTAAGGTGGACTCTTTTGAGGAGTAGGACCAAGTATGCAATGCTTTTATAGGATTCTAAAAAACATGAGAATCTTAGACATAGATGCAGAAATTCATGAATTTGGTGAGGTTCTGATATAGAAATGATAAGTTTTTGATGAAATGAAAGTGTACAAGAAGGTGGTGGTTGCATGTCTGATTTTGGTGTTTGGAGTGTGCATATGCACTAATGTCTTTTTACTAAATAACTTTGATTCTTTTGGTTATATCTTGAGCTATATATTTTCAAATGAGTTGATTCTTAGTTCATATTAAACTATAGATATATTCTACAACTTTCTTAAAGAAGTCAAATTTTAATTCTGTTCATAAGAGCCCTGAAGTTTAGCTAGAAGTTGAGAGCGGTATTCTATTGAGACATAAGGAATAGTATAGAGTATTTTGATCATAACTTACACGATACTGGACAAAAATGAATGAATTTGGTGTCATTAGAAACTTAAGACATAGAGGAACATTTAATTAGAAGAAAGTTTTGTCTAAAAAACATCTGATTGTAAGTCAAAAATGACAAGAAAGAATGAAAGAGAAGGAAGAAAACACAACAGGTCACGATCGTGCTCTGTTGAAAAAAGGGGAAGTTGCGATCATGCCTCAGCACAATCGTGACTCTGCTGATGAAGGAAGAAAGTTGCGATCATGCACGTGCACGATCGTGACTCTGAAACTCTAAAAAATAGGAGGGACTGTTTTGAGCATCCTTTGATCTCTTATCTATATCTTCTTCTCCTGACCTCCAAATGACATGGAACTTAAACCATTAAACTCAAAACACATTGGTTTACATCTCCAAAAAAAATTATAGCCATCTAAAATCATTTTGGAGACATTGAGTGATAAATTTTATAGGAAATTGATGAAAAGTTCTGGAATTTTGTAACTGGAGTATTTTCACTGACCATGCTTTAGTATTTTGACAATATCTTGATTTGTATGTATCCAAATGGAATGATTTTTGACTTAGAGTAAACTAGAGACATCGAGCTACAAATTATATGAAGAGAAAGAATTTTAATTCTATGTCTAAGAATTTCAATTTCTGGGTGGAAGTTGAGTAAATAGTTTTTGAGATTAAAGAATGATTGGAAGGTGTTGAAATTGCTTATAAAGTGTATTAAAGAAACATACCCAAGAAATTTTCATTGAACATGTATAGTACATGATACATTCATGATTGTGCTTATGATTGAATATTTATTTGAATGTGTAAATTTTGTATATGATTGTATATAGAAGAACAAGTAGATCGACCACTTACTGATATTGTCAAAATTTTGAGGCAATAGCTTTGGGAGCAAACTGTGAGTAACCTAGATGGTCTCACTCAATTAATTGTTTTGATTATGATTGAATTCTCTTATGAGTGTGTGATTGATTATACTGATTCTGGACATGAAGGTCCTAAGATTCTGATTTGATGATTGTGATATTGAAGTGCCCTTTGCATGTGAATTTGAATGAATAAGTGATACTTCACATTATTATTGAATGCTGGACTAAGGTTCGATGATATATGCAAATGTGAAACTGAAACTGAAATCAAGTGACTGATTGTATATAGATGAATGTGAAGCATTCCATTACATGAATGCATGAAAGATGAAGGCAGTTATAACCAGAGTTGCCTGTGTAAAGAGCTTAAAGCTCATACTGTGATTAGAGCCTCAGGAGTTGTGAAAGTACTCGGTATCCACTAAGGGATATGGGACATTATTTGGTACAATTCAGTATTCACTAAGGGATATGGGCTAGTAAAAAGGCACTCGGTCACAACAATAACAATAACAAGTGAAAGTAAGTCTCACATGCATTGCATATACATTTTAAAACATGTGATTGACTGATTAAAAATGTATTGGTACCTTGTATTTGATTGAGAATCTGATATGTGATATTTCTTGTAATGTGCAAAGATGTGAAATATTTGTTACGTATGATAAGGTGATACATGAATTGAGTGGACCATTGATGATAGTTACCTCATTGAGTAAGTAAAACTCACCCAAAATTGCATGTTGATATTTCAGGACCGAGAGAGGACATTAGCTATTGAGAGAATACAAGAAGCATAATTCTTGTACTTTAGTGAAGAAGATATGGCTCAAAGGTCGGTCAGCTAAGACTGAAGAGTTTAGATAGATATTTTATATATTTCCTCTTTCATTTAGCGGAGATTTTTAACGTACATGTATGGATATTGAACGCTACATTGTAAATTTAGTTTTTGTTTATGAAATGAAAAGAGGAATACAGTTTATTAATTTTGTTAATTTGGGTTTTTGATTTTCAGTGACTTTTATGTATAATAATTGATTCCATGACTAAGTTGGATATTTTTCCATGTTATAAAGTGAAGGTGAGATAGGTAACACACCATTTTTATAGATTATATACTAGAATGTCCACAAGGTGTTCCGGTATATAATTTATGGTAATGGGGAGTTACAATTTTGATGATTCCAATGTTCATAATTACTTATATGAATTAGATGTAACTGTCAATCTTACCTTTATCTCTTTCCAATAATCTTGGAATAGGAGAACTTATTCCTACATCAGCATCACTCCAACTAGAAAATACATCTTTTAAGTACCCATTTAAAGTAATAGAAGACTTTTTATTTAACTAGGAAAAGTAATCTTTCTCATGTAAGTTTTAAATTTGGACACGAAGTATGACATTGAGGTTCCCATCATATTAGGAAGAACTTTTTTGCCTACTCAAGGGGTATTAATTGATGTGCTTAAGGGAAACTTGACATTTAGGGTGAACAAAGAGAAGGAGAAATTCAACATTGTTAATTCTTTGAAAGGGCTTAAAGGATTTAAAACCTTGTTGAGTGTGTTTTTAGGTTAGAAGGAGAGCCAAACACCCCCACATTTTTGTGGTTTTAAGGAATTAGGAGAAAGAAAGTCTGAACCCCTAGCATTTACCAGATAAGCACTTAAAATTGATTTGAAGAAATGGCTCCCTCACTCACGTCATGCATATTTACGAGAAAATAATTATTATCATATAAATATTTCTTCTTTTCTAAGTTTTGCATAAGAAGATTGTCAAGTTCATTCAATTCAAACCCTAGATAAGTAGTTTAGGTACCATTTTTAACTAAGGATAGTTAAAACACTTATTGGGAGGCAATCCAATGATTTTTATGTTTTTATTTTAACTTAGTAGTTTTATAATCTTTAGTAATAATTTTAGTTTGTTTTTACATAATGTTGATGTTTATTAAATGTGTTTTTAGTTTGAAACAACTTTAAACTCACAAAATTTGGACCATAATTATCATATTTTGGTTGAGAAGTGATGGAATTTTACAAGTTATGTAGGACATATTTCCTTGAGTTATTAAACATGCATATGCACCAGACTAGAGATTAGATTTCACCAGCCTAGGATAGATATTGATAGTATTAGACAAGGTGGACAATTTTTTTATTATCAAGGGAGTATCAATTATCTTTACTTTCTTTATATTATTTTCTATGTTTTTCATTATCCTTTTATGTTATGTGTATTAAAGATGATGTATAAGTTAAGTGTAAGGAAGAGAATTAAATAGTATACCTACAAATTTTGTTATAAATAGCTTAATAGTAAAAATTTTAAGAAGTTTCTTCAAAATATTAACTGATGTAATTCATTATAAGTTTGTTTGTTATTATAATTTAATTTTTAAGAAAATAGTGATTAGTATTGATGATTAAGTTAATTTCAATTTGCTTTATTAATTTTGAAAGTAGATACCTGATTTACACTATGATGTTTTTTGTATAATTTGTATATATAATTGAGTTAGAAATGAATTCTTTTTAATTATTTTTATTGTCCCACATAAAAATAGGAAAATAAAAATAAAAAATAAAACTATTTTAAGAGAATAAGTGAGCGTTAAATAAATTCTCTCTATTATCTTCAAACCAAGGTAAAAGGTTGAAATTGAAGAGTGGTTGTAGTAGTCATTTAAAATGGTGACCTAATTAAGTAACTGGAAGTCTTTATAGCAAGGTGTTTATTTTCCCATCAAATGATTATGTGACTTTTCATACATGTTTACGAATAATGTTGTGTTAATTTAAAGTTACTGTCTGTCTTTCATTTTAATAAAGACATAAAAATGCTCGAAAGTTTAAGCATCTTTCCTATATCTGTTTATTTTATGCATTAAGATGAATTTTGTGGAATGGTTTAAAGTTTAAAAGATTATGGACTAAATTGAATTGGTTTATAACTTGATGCAAATAGTAAAGTACCTTACAATTTAATGTAATTTAAAATTGGATAAATAATAGAAATTTTCATTGTTGTAATTGATTTTTAAATTCTTTTTTGGAATTGCTATATATCTAAGTTAAGAGTGATGACATTGATTTGGTTGGACAAGCAAGTACGTAAGTAGATGGAATCTAAGTTGTGCTAATGGCATTAGGTTTTCAGCATTAACTTAAGAGTATTTTGCTTATGTTTAGTTAATTTATATAGCTTTGCTACTTAATATACTTTATATTTGGTTTTTGGGCTGCATCTAGCCCTCTAATGAAGAAGGGATGGATTCAGACAAGGTTGTAGCTAAGTTAAAGAAGTTTTGAAATGATTTTATAGGAATATAACACCAATATAGGTTAGTGTTGAGTAACACGACAACAAAATTGTATTATGTCTAACTCGTGTTACATCTTAGACCATTCTGCTTCTTTAGAAATTTACCACCTGACCTAACATGCCTATGATAATGACCTATGTTCATCAAAACAACTTATACATTAAACCGTATGTGTGTTTTCAAAACTTGTATTCCTAAGATAAACATTTGATGTCCAAAAAGTGAGCTACTAATTAACATTGTTTAAACAAAATACTATGTTATGGACTCGTGTTGATAGTAATTTTTTTTGTTAAGCAACATAGTAATGTAACACAAACCCATGTTTGCCTACGTTAGGGGATAAAATTCACAGAAATTATGTGGTTTTATTCCATAAAAGGAAAAAGATGATTATGAGTCAAAAGAGGAGAAAAGGGAGTCAAATTAGATCATCATGGGGCAAGAATGGGAGAAAATTTTGAGATTATATCAAGATTCAAACAATGAATGACAAGATATAAGATCCCTAAAAAGAGACGTTGTGTTTTATTTTCATGCTTGTTTATTGTTGGTTTCTTTATTTCTAGTATGAACTAAATACTTAGGGTGAGGAATCTAGTTTTTGTTAGATATGGAAGTTATTATTGCATAATTAGTTTTTTGGGTTAAATTTATTATTTTAATGTTGAGTCCTTGCTTTTTATTTTCATGCTTGCCAATTATTGGTTTCCTTATTTCTACTATAAACTAAATTCTTAGTTAGGGCTAAGGATGTAGTTTTTGTGAGATATTTCAATTATTACTATATGATTAGTTATTGTTTGGGTTGAATTTAATATCTTAATGTTGATTCTTAAATGTATATCTGACCACCATAGATTCAATCTTAGGGATTGTATGAAGGATTAAAAGGAGAAGCAAAATCCATGCGTTAAAAGAATAAGCATTCACATCTAGAGGAAGAGATAACATATATATTATGATAATTAATATATTAATTATTTTTAATGAGTTTGATTAAAGAAAGGTGGTAATTCCTTAATTAGATACACATTTGTTCCTTAAAAGAGTGCGCATATATCTTAGATTACTTGTTATTTCAACCATAAGAAATGATCTTACGTAATAAAATTCCTCACAAGTGAACAGTAAAGTGCTAGCTTTGTTTATATTATTTTCTGTTTTATATTTATTTACCTTCCTTTAGTTGGTCTAACAATTCAGATACTTTTAATAAATTTTTATTTAATTTATTTAATTATTTTACAAGGATTAATAAGCTTAATAGTTGTAGTCTTTGTGAGATCGATGACCTAAAATACTCTATATTTAAAACTTTCTTCAATCAATTTTGCACACTTGTAGATTTGATCAATTAATGTCATAAGCATTGGGTTAATGCTTGCTATTAAGTACACCAGTGGCCTTCTAATTGAAAAAATACCAATAATATAAGGGATAGTGGAACATTTTAGATCTTTTATTTTGTAAGGTAACTTGTTTGTAAGATGGCGAAGCACTCGTCTCTTACAATAACCATTGACAACTCTTTGAGTTTTTCCTTGTTAGAAAGGATATATTTTAAGAAATTGCCATATTTTATAATCTTTACAATACTTTAATAAAAAGAAAGTTAATATGAAATTGTTTAAAAACTTACCAAATTGATCTTACTTCCTATCCTTCTCAATTATGCTCAGGTATGGAATTTTCGATTGGTACTCTTTGATGACCTTTTTCTTTTACTCTTCCTCCCTCTCTTTCTTCTTCTCTCCTTCTCTTTCTTCTGCTCCTCATCCTTATTTTCTTTCTCTTTGTTTTAAACTTTTAGCTCCTTTTCACTCCTAATATCACTACATTCACTTGTTTTCTCAAATTTAGTTTGGTGTTGTTAAGCAAAGTACATGGCTACCTTTCAAAGATAAGCTGAGCAAGTTGTCCAATATGAATTTCTATGTTTTTAATGAAGGCTTATTAATTTCAAAGAGATGCTTCACTACTTTAGAAGTAAGCCTTGGGTATAATAATAAAAATTTTCACAAGCTCTTCAAAGCTTGAGATTATTTCTTTTTGCTATTATTGTTGAAATCCAAATGGACGTCTTTCCGTTTATTGTCTTTAATTATTATTTAAAGATTTAGGATGGTTTTTATACTCTTAATTATATTTATTACTATAATGATTATTATAAGACTTCCCTATAAAATTGATTTGCTTGGACAGTTTTCCCATATTACTATGTGCCTGACATTTATAGATGGAGTATCCAACATCAAAAATGTCACAACTCATCACTTATCGGTTGAGCTCCCAAACTCATATTGTCAATCTTCTTACTTAAAGCTTCCAATTTTTCCTCCAATTTTGCCACCATAGCAACATTATAAATACCACCTAATTTTGAATTTAGCTTTAAATTCTCCCACAAATAATCATTTGTAGCTATATTATTGATTATCTCTTATAACTTCCTAGGAGTTTTAAAGCTAGTGGTCCTATCGTAAGATGCATCAATCAACTACTTGGTTGGATAGCTCAATCCACTATTAAAATTTTGCACCTTTAATCCTAAATTAAGTCTATAGTATGGGGAATTTCTCAATAACTCTTTCTATCTCTCCCAAGTGTCATATAATAGCTTGCTCTCTAATTTTTGAAAGAAAAAATCTTAGGAGTTTTAAAGCTGGTAGTCCTATCATAAGATGCATCAATTAACTACTTGGTTGGATAGCTCAATCCACTATTAAAATTTTGCACCTTTAATCCTAAATTAAGTCTATAATGTGTGGAATTTCTCAATAACTCTTTCTATCTCTCCCAAGCACCATGTAACAACTCACTCTCTAATTTTTAAAAGAAAAAGTGTTATTCCTAAATTTTTTTATTCATGATGAAGTAAAATACTTAGCTAAAAATTTTTAAATAAGACCACTTACAAATCCATAAGGCAAGGATTTTAACCATGATTTAGATATATTCCTTATTGTAAAATGGAATAACATTAACAGAGTAACATTATCTGAAGCTCTATAATTATGAAAGTAACATAAATCTCTAAACAGTTAGTGATATGTGCGTTTAAATCCTCTATCGACAAGTCATAAAATTGCACAAATTGTTGAATTATCTAAATCATGTTGAGCTTGATCTTAAAATTGTTGCCCCTCACTATTGGCCTAATAATGATAGATTTTGACCTTGTAAGCCATGACCTAGCGTAATTTCCTATAGTATATTGTTATCCTTTTTATTTCATTTTGTTTAGTAAATTTAACCTCAAAACTTGTAGATACACTAAATCCTAAAATTTAACAAACAAACATAAGATCGAGAAAGAAAGTTTTAAAATAAATACCTAGAAAAAGTTTAATAGATTAATAAAAATAAAGTGTTCCTAATATCTTAACCCCCTGGCAATGATGCTAAATTTTAATTTTATATATTCATGATCCTTACTAAAGTTTAATTGGAAAAATGAACCTACAATTCTTATATTATAGTCTAATAAATATAAATATCACTCCCACAAGGACTACAAGTATATTTAGTAAAAATTATCTTGCCATTGCCTAACCTAGCAACATGAATGATTGATTTAAAATAATTGATTAACCAAATTAATATTACTAATATGAAATAATTAACAAGATCAAAGAACAAGACTAAAGTAGTCAATTGATAAATGAAATCCAAATGTATAACCACCCTAAAACCTTTCTACACTTAAGCTTATATTGATTCAATTATTAACCCTAATTTTTGTACCATTGGAAATTCTAAAATTATTAGGGTTAATTACCAAAAAAAGCCCAAACTTTTGTCATTTTTTCAATTATAGCCTGAACTTTAAATAGTAGCAGTAAAATGCCCAAACTTTCAATTTTTTTTAATTTTAGCCTTAACTTCAAAAAGTAGCAATAAAATACTCAAACTTTCAAAATTTTTCAATTCTAAGCTAGTGTTAGCATTTTCGTTTAATTTGTTGATGTAGCTTGCTACGTGTTTTAGAAGCAACTATTAATAAATTTTAGCCAAAATTAACACAAGAAATGAAGATATCATTTAATCACGTAATTAAAACGATATCGTTGTTTAAAAAAGACCTAAATTAGATTACGCAGCCCCAAAGACCTTATGCTTTGATTTCAGTTTTTCCCTTCGTTTTTCAATTTGTTCTCTTAATGCCCTCACCCTTCGATTTTCAGATTATGCAGCCTAACACCTTCACACTAAGGGCATTAGGAGAACGAACTAAAAATGAAAAGTGTACTAATGAAGTGCACTGTAATGCAAGAGTAGTTTAGGGCGTCAGAAGAACAAATAGAAAACAAAGGGCTAAGGGCATTAGGAGAACAACAGATAACGTTAGGCTAGGATTGAATAAAATTGAAAGTTTAAGCATTTATTACCACTTTTTGAAGTTTGAGCTAGAATTGAAAAAAATTGAAAGATTAGGCATTTAATTGCTACTTTTTAAAGTTCAAGTTATAATTTAAAATTTGAAGAAAGTTTGGACTTTTTTTGGTAATTAACCCAAATTATTATTATATTCTTTCTTAAGAAATACAAATTCTATCCTTAGTTTGATTGTCTAAAATCTCTTCATAATCAAGTGCTTAACAACGTACTAACTTGTTATGTGAATTTCATTATTAGATTTGACTCTAACTTGGAAGATTTATATTGCCCTATCTCTAGGATTCCATACAACTCTTATTGTTGATTCCATGGTTAATTCATACATATGCATTCTTAATTCCTATATATGAAATCTAAAGTGAATCAAAATGTTCACAAATTTTAATTTAAATATAATAAGTAATCATGAATAATTCACAATATAACTTAGGTCTCTCATTAAATCAAAGAATGAAAATAAAACATATCTTTTAGGTTAATCTCTTCTAGATCTACCCTAATTATTTTATACTAAGATAAGGAGAACCAACAATAACCAAGAAAGAACAAAAAGTAAAAGAACTTATTCTCATAGATCTTAAAATCTTGAAGCTCTTTGCTCAAATGTTAAAGGAAATCCCTTCTTTTCTGTCTAAAGTTGCTTTGTCACTATATCAAGATGGACTAATTCATCTTCCTAATTATGTTTTAACATTATATATATATATCTTCCAAATCCTTAAAATTTCAAAACAACTTGATAAACACAAGTCTAACACGACCATTGTTTGACCTATGTTCTTCTATATTAAAAAAATAAGATTTATAAAAACCACCACCAAAATTAGTTTAGAACATGAATTCATGTTCCTTGGCATTTAACATGGTTCCATAGTCTAGACAATATTAATTAATGCTAAAACTTGCTCTAACTTGCTCAAATTTGTACCTTCTTAATTGGAGAGCTAAAACTAGGATTATAAACAAAACATAAGCCACATTAAGTACCAAATCCAACAAAAACCATCTAAACACAAGCAACATGCTATCAAAATCATTATAAATATAACCTAATTAGCACTCATCAGTTTAAAAATAATTTTTAATTTGAAGCTTCTACTATAACACCTTATCTTAGTTGATCTATTCTTCCTCTTTTTTTTTGGAAAATGAATTATATTAATGAAAATCCTCAAAGCAGTTAAGAAAAGTTATAAAATAGTATATCTAAAGCATTTGTTACATAATACGAATTAAGCTCGACCTTCATTAAAATAGATGAGCTAAAGGAGTTTACATCTTGATAAAAAATTAAGAACTTATTTTTCAACGTAATTGTTGATTTGTTTTCAAAATTGTGGTGTTTATTTAGCAATGATATGCTTATGCCTAACCAAGTTTGTCCACAAGTTGACTGGTGAGGGTTGTGAAGATTTCAAAGTAAGAATGGTCAGTGAATTTCTTAAAATTGTGTCTTATCCATATGCTTAAGTAACATATATCTTGGTTTAGGTTATAAGTAGGAATGATGCTTATGATTGGTAAGAATCTTCATTATTTTCAGGTGTGCTGGTTCTTAAGCTTCTAAGATTGCGAATCTGGTATAAAGGTCCTAGATCGTGCCAATTACCATATTACAGCCAAGTTCACTTTAATGGATTTTATTCCTAAACCTTCAGATTTTTAGAGGCATACATTCAAGTTAACAAGAAAATGCAAATGAGGAGACTAATATATATGCATATTATTTGAGACAACTATGATTAGTTTTACTTTTCCAGTATAACTTAGGAAATTGTTCTACCAATCTCATAATCTCTTATTAATTATATCTTGGAGTGGTTGGTAGTTAGTGTACGTCATTCTCTTCGTGGTGGTTGGTATTCCTAAGTATTTAAAAGAAAGTTGATCTCAATTAAAGGTAGTTAAAGAATATATTTGTTCACTTATCATAAATAGGTCTATAGATAAAAAGAAAATACTTTTAGTTGGATTGATAATGAGGTTTGAGTAACTTCTTAACTCAATCAATGACTTAGTTATGACTTTAATAAATTAGGAGTAGCAATACAAACCAATAGAAAATCATCAATAAAAGAAAGGTCAAAGATTCTTTTCTTATCACACTCATTATGGTACTTAAATTAGTTTTTTTTCTTGATACTGATTGTGGGGATTCTTGTAAGAGCTTTTATGAAAATGGTTAAACGATAAGGTGGTAAAGGATCACCTTGCCTTAACCCTCTAACTCTTTTGAATTTCTTAGTTAGTTCCTCATTGATTAGGATATTATAGGAGGGAATAGTAACATATTGCTTTATCCATTTTATGTATTTAGTAGGAAATCCATAAGCTTCTAAAATGCTACAGAAAATTTTCTAGCTAATTGTGTTAAAGGCTTTATGGAAACCAACCTTTAAACCATAACCTCTAATTCATTTTCTCCTATGATAATTCTTGAAAAGCTTTAAGGTATTAAAAATGTTGCACGTTAGCTTCTTTCTATATAGAAAGCACTTTGGCATGGGTTTATAATCTTTTTGAAAACTTTTTGAAACTTTGAGGCTAGAAGCTTATATATTAGATTATAAATCACATCATATGATATTGTTCTAAATTTAGATAAGCTTAAAACATTATGGATTTTAGGAATTGGGAAAATTAAGGTCTTGCTAATCCCTTAAAGCATTATACCTTATTGAAGAACTCCATAGTTGCCTATATGATTGTAACACCGGACTCTCTGAACACCTTTTATTGTGCTATATTTGGAGATACTAGTATACGTTAATATATACATGGTTGTAATCAGTTCAAAGATGTATTTGAATCCTTCTGGTACTTATACCAATGATATAAAATGTTATATGCCCTTACATGAACTTAGAGTTCATCGGTATGCGAAATCTTGTAGATTTCTAACATATAAGCTTTTAAGTGTGAAAAGCCGAGTCCATTGGATGGATATGACCATGGTGGTCGAATTAAATGTGTTCTAAATCCTTAGAGGTGATTGGACATGATTTATAGACTTATCGGACACTTAGAAAGCTTAATTGGAAAAGTTGATGCAAGTAAGGGCCTATTTGCAAATTATTAAAAGTTAAAGGACTTAAATGTAATTTTCAATTCTTGGAGGACCAAAATATAATTTTATAACTTTAAGTGGTTTATTTATGATTTGTAAAGGTCCAAGGACCAAAAATGAAAACCAAAGTTTTTATCATTCTTAAATTTTGGGCTTAATTGTAAATTTAGGAAAGTTTGGAAAGTGTAATGGTAATTTCACATAAGCTAAGGGCAAAAGGGTAAATTCACTATATTTGGTCAAAGTCAAATTCTAGAATCTTGTCTTCCTTATGGTCGTGCACCTCCCATTAAAGATTAAAAACACTTAGTTTTAATTCAAAAGAAAGGAGAAGAAAGAAGAAGAGAGAACGAAGAGAGGAAACATTAGGTAATCACCAAATTCCACCATCCTTTTGATTCTCCAGCCCAAAACAAGATGTTCTAAGCTAATTTGGGGTCAAGGAACTCAAATCTATCATTAGATTTGAGAAATTCTCAAACGATTTGAAGATATCACCAAAGGAAAGTATAGGTAAATTTTGTCTCATCTCTCTCTACTTTAGGATTTTGGGTTTGGTATTAAGATATGTTGTTCTCCATGCTTAATTATGCTTGAAACATGGTTTAGATGAATGAAAAGAGTCATGGAGAGGTTTCTTTGAGCCAAAATCGAAAATGCCCCTTTTGGTGAAAGTTGGTGAATTTTGAATATCTTTTGAAATTGATAGTTTAAATGAATTCTATGGTGTTGATTATGTATGTATAATGTGAATAGATGAAAAAAAAATGAAAACGATGTATATGGAATAAGGCTTGGCCGAAATTATGGTGGAAGAAATGGATTAATGTGATGAGTGGTATAATTATGATGAATATGGCCTAAATGAGGGGAATTGGAGTTGATGGAGTCGTGAAATGCATTGTTGTTTGGAAGGGCTTGTTATATCACAAAACTGGAGCAGGAATTACTATGATAAAGTCTTGAAAATGTGACTTGAAAGTTATGCACATTAGGTGTTTGATAAAATGCCTAAGTGAACTTGGCCTAAGATTTAAGGATTTTGATGGTGTGCATTGGAAAGAGGCTTTCATGTTTACTTAAAGTAAACTTGAATTGTTGCTTAGATTGATGAGTAATGGCCTAATGTGTATAAATAAAGATGTGCATAAGTATGTTTCTAAATGAGCAAATATTAGGTTATAGGCATTAAATGCCTTAGAAAATGCATAAGAGAAGCTAATGTGAATGGTAAGGAAGTGACCATGTAAGAAGCTTAATGGTCGAATCCTACAATGTAAAGGAAATGATATTGTGTTTTATATACTTATATGATGGTGTATAACTACAAAAAAATATATGTTTAGGTAGTAATTTCATTGTATGTCTTTTTACGTATAAAGGCTCGGAAGCTAGTAATCAAGGAGCTCATACCGAGGATTTTAGAAGGTAAGGTAGTGCACATCTTCTTTCGAAGTGAGTTAGGGAAACCATATTTCTTGTATGGGATTAGATCACCCTAAGACATGTATGATGACTTATATGTGAATTTTGAACCTAGGTAATACTTAGTAGAATTGAATCTCAAATGGATACTGATACACTTACGTGTTTATGAAATGACATTGTTTTGAACGATTATGCATTTGAAGCACAAAAATTGGTTTTTATTTCATGAGATAATCTTTCGGAAATTTTCATATGCATGTATTCTCTTTTGGCTTAGAGCCTTGGCGCGGTTTCATTTTATTGGTTGGACCGATAAATAAAGGCATGGTGATTTACTTGATTTGAGTATTCAATATTTGTGTATGATTTTTTGTGATTGGTGAGGAAATGATTGGCCAATCATGTGCTGGCCACAACTGATTTAGCAACGCCTGTACCCTTGACATTGGTACATAAAAGTCGATTCCCCGTATCGATGCCTTTCTGTGGGACTTGCGGGTGATTCCATACCTAGGATCTGGACACCGACGAGGTCATCACCTAAGGTCATGACGCTCTTGTCGACTATAGTCTGGAGTCACCACGGATGAAGTCGAGCCAACACCGAGGATTGATGGGTGTGCACGCTAGTTTGATCATCTAGTAGTGTCATACATGATTGTTTTAGCTTACCCTGATAGTTGTTTTTCTGACGAGATTTGATTTATACATGTGATGTTTTTATGCTTTTGTGTATTGGAACTAGAACCGGATGAGTGAATTAATAGGCTAGACCTATATGGTTCCTAACTAGTATACGTTGAGTCATAGACTAAGGCTATATGTTTCTATGTATTGTATGTTCACCTTATAGGTTATCTATACCGTCTTGGTATGTATCGAGTTCTGTTTGAGATATATGTTTTTCCTGCTCACTGAGTAGATAGTGTACTCACCCCCCTCCGCTTTCTAGCCATGCAGGTTATTTTAGTGAGCTTGAAATTTTGAGTAGATCGTGCGGTCTTTTGACAGTTTTGGGACATTACTGCATATGGGTAGTTTATGTTTTGTACTTGAGTTACATAGTGGCTCATGAACTGTTTTACCATTTAACCTTTTAACCGTTTTACTGTTTTATTAAAATGATTATGTCAATATGCTTTAAATTTTGTAAATTACCTTTTAATTGTCTTGTGGTTTGTAAACAACTTTACGTATGAACAAATTTGTATTTGTCGTTAAGATTGATATTCAGTTAGCGTTGCATAGTCGGGTTAAGGGTACCATGAGTATTCTTAACCCGAGTATGTGGTGGTTGTCATGTGCCCGATGTGGTTCCGGGTCGTGACAATGATAGTGTCTCCTATTAGGTTCCATGTTTTATGAAAAAAAATTACTTTAAAATCCATTAGAACTTGATGCTTTACTAGCTTTTAGACTGAAGCAAGTATTCTTATATTCTAATCTTATTAAGGGTTTGACAAGCTTTGATGCTTAATCATTAGAGATGGGTTAGGGAAAAATATTCTTCATATTTTGTATTAAAACAACATTATTGTTAACAATGCCTAACATTCGTTTAAAGAATTTATATGTTAACTCCTTCATCACCTAGGGGTCTGTGACTGAGACACCATTTAAATTTTGATGGAAGTCAATCACTTTATGATTCTCCTTGCAAAAATGAAATTACAAAAACATTTTAAGTTCCTATCACCTTCTAGTAACCGTTGATTTCTTAATTTTCACTTTATGAGGGAGATATAGGATGTCCAACAGTTGAGACAGTTGGAGAAAGCTTCCATTTTAAGCATTTTATCTTATTATTATAATAAATTCAGTCATATATGGATAAAAGATAAGTTAGAGCTTCATTATTTTTAACTTTTGTATTGTTATGAATTTTTTTTGTTCAAAACCTTGAGTTCCTCTTTAATAATTTTAGTCTCTTTATGCATTTATAATATTCTTAGCCTCTTACTTCAAATTTTTAGAGCCCTAATAATGTATTTTTCAAATCTAAAGACATCAAACAACAAATTATTGAAATTAAAAGGATCATTTATTTTAGTTAAAGGGTTTGCCAAGTTTAACTTTATAGGAGACTGGACAGAGTAAAGGGCCAAATTGAAATGTGCCCAGTTATTTGGGAGGATGGTATGCCAGCTTGTATTTACTAAAGTTCTATCTATTTTTTTCCTAAAACATCACTTACCTAATTGGTTATTAGATCAAGCATAAAATATTGACTAAAAATTAGAGATCAGAAATCCCCATGCTTGAGGTACATTTTCTGAATTGAATGTATGGTTTCATTCTTATTTTTCCTATTGATTCTTAAACAAGAAGGGTATAATTGAAATATCCAATGATTAATTAAGGGATTATTGTACCTAGTTGTAAGGAGTTTAGATTTATCCATAATTTTTTATAAGGATTTTAAGTTTGCTGCATAAACCAATATGATTTGTAATATGGTCATTGAACATAAAAAAAGTTACTTAGAAATGGATAAAATAATATAAAAAGTTGCTTTGAAGAATCTCAATTTTGTTTGTATAAAATGAAACTATAATTATGTCATTGTAATAGGCTTCATATTTACTTATTAAGCTCTATCTCTTAACAAAAAATTAGAGATTTGAAATCCCAAGGCTTTTTTTTTAGTGTCAATGAGTCCTATAAAATTCGATTTTGTGATAAGCATGTAACCTTAAAGTAGTTGTTGTTTTCTAGGTTTATTTAAGCCCCTTAAGTTTTAAGCAATAATTGACATGTATTGATGATTAAAGTGCTCCTTATAGTCTTCTTCTTTGGTTTTCTTCCACTTTTTTGTGTTAATTACAAATTTTTTAACAAGTTGGATTTTTGTTGAGTTTAGGACTGATGCCTCTTCATTAGATGATCTAGTTACTGGCTTTTCAGTAAGATTTATTATTGAGTGCAAGTTCCTAATTTGTTTATTGGTTATTAGTAATATCTGCATTACTATCTACTGGTTGTAAAGTTAGTTTTATTTCATTTTAGTCTTTAGCTAGTTTTTGATATTCTCTAGATTTGAACACTTTGCCTGATGGTCTCTATTCTTTCTGTCTTTTTTTATTTGAGAATTTGGTTTTATTTATAAATAAAAAGTATTTCTGTCTTAGTCAAATTTCCGTCTTCTTTATATAAATTCAAATACTCAGGGTTTTTAGGACGTCTCTCGCTATCTCTACTTTTATACATATATGATTAATCATATTCATAATAAAAAAGTAAGTAAATTAGGTGTGAAATTCACATCTCCAGTATCATAATAAAAAGGTAATTAAAATATTTTCAATTTAAATCTAACAATTATTTTAATTCGGTAATAACAAATTTGCAATGCTACAGTAAGACAAACATTACTTTCAAAAACTACACATTTGAATATTACCTACATTTAATCAAAGTAGGACTTAATATTGTCTTATGTCAATTTTTGACAAGTATGTTATCTAAGCTAATTATAAAAGACATGATAATCATATACCAACTTCTATTGCTTGTTTTGTGTATCTTCTATTTGTAGGTTTCAAATACCATATCTTAATATATATAATACAACAACTCTAAACATTCAATACAACTCCTATGAATAAAAAATAATATTACTCATAACAAATATGTAATACTTTCACTTTATACCATTGCTCACAACATATAAGTAATTCATTCACTTTATTATGGGAATAAAAATTTGACTATAATGAATAACTACCTTAAAGTAATATTTGAATGTATGGCCAAATAATATAAAAGCAAATGTTTGTTCTAATAGACATTTCATTAAACAATTCATAAGCAACCTATATTATCTCTAACTAATAACAAAACAACTGTATTTTTTCATTATCTACCAACAACAAGACATTTAAACAACAAATAAACCAACAATTCAAATAAAAAACATATAAACCAACAATTTAAACAAAACCCACCCGCCAACCCATCGAAGTTCATATAGATAACCTTCTAATACCTTCATTTTTTGGAGACAAAATAAACCCAATAAAGTTGTTACCTAAAAATTATGAACGATGGACCAAAATCGAAGAAAAAATCGAAGGTGGAAGCACTCGAAGAAGAGAACTAACGACGTTAATGGTGGGAGGAGAGAAAAATAGCAAATGGGAGGAAGAAGAAGGGGAACTTCGGGTCTCATAAAAACTGGTGATAAAATGACACCGTTGAGATTAAAACCAAACGACTTTGTCTTATTTTATGACAATTTGACAATTACTAACGGAATCACATTTTCATTGGTAATTTACTAACGAAAACACATTTCCATTGGTAATTTATCGACAGAAATATTATCCCGTCGGTATTCAAGTTGCTTATTTTTCCCACCAACTGATGCCGCCTAATTTTGCAATGGGACAATATTTCCTTCAATAAATTACCGACAAAATTACGGACAGACCAAGTTGCTTATTTTTTTCACTAGCTGATGCCACCTAATTTTGCAATGAACTCTCGTTTCCTGTCGTTATAATACGATGAAAAATATACAGGGATATTTTTCCTCTACGTTTATCGACAAATATTTTGGCCGTCAATAAATCCGTCAACTTTATCGACAAAAAGTCAATTTTCATCGCTAATTCATTTTATCACTAATTTTTCATCAGTAATTTGTTATTTTCTTCTAGTGAAAAGTTAAATGGTATAAAGAAAGCAAAGAAATTTCTTACTCGTTTCTCAATATGAAAGATTAATATACTCGATCTCCCAAACTTTGAAAGTTTAACTTTTTGAGTACCAATAAAAGAAATTTCACCCTTAATCTACAAAACAGTGTTACTAATATCTAATACCTTATATTTATCTCAAATGAACGTAAGTTATGAATAATGAAGTAAATATATATCCACTTAATAATATAATAATAAAATTATCATCTTTATTAATTTGAAATTCTCTCTTCTTCTAAAGAATTGAATTTGAGTTTAAAGTTTAAATTAATTTTAAAAACTTAGTCATTTACATTTCACTTGAAATTAAAATTTTATTTAAATCAATTATTTGGAAAATATTTATTTTATTAAATATTGTGTGTAGAAAAATATTATTTTCATATATAAATTTTATTTTGTAAATTTATGAGATATTCATTATTTACTATCACTTGGATCCTAATAAATAAAAAGGATAAATGATATTTACAAATATACAACAAGAAAGTACCATACGAGTAATGAGGGCATGTTACGTTGATTAATAAAAACCCGTTTGTAAGACATCAAGTGTTCCAAACATTATTCTTTAATTTATTATAAGAGTTAGGGGAAGCTAAAAAAAAAAGTTGGAATAAAATTATAAGAACATAATTTAGTTTAGTAGAGGAAAATTTTTATTAATTTTTAATTGAATTAGTTTTTTTTTTCAAATTGTTTTCTCCTTAGTTCCAAGCTGCAAATAAGAGAAGGGTATGTTAGAATGAATAACATAAGGGCCTTTGGTATTTTTTTATTTTTTACCAAATAGCCTGAGACAATTTTGCTTTAGAAATTTAAGATAATGACTCTGTTTGACAATTAGTTGATTGCATTAGCTGTTAGCTGATAGTTAATTATATCAGCTGATTTGACCAGCAGATTACATTAGATGTTTGCATTTGATGTTTGGTAAAATTAGCTGTTTAGTATTAGTTGTTTATACATAAAATGACTTATGAGGACATAACTTTAAAAAAAATTATAAGGGTATAAATATTATATATCTTAGTATTTCGTTTAATATTCTTATAGGAATTTAGATTTTAAATATTTAATTTTACAAAAATTAAGTTTATAACTCTAATAGAAAATATAGATCATATAATAATAATAATAAGAACAACAACAACAACAATAATTACAATAATAATAATAATAATCGTCATTATCATCATAATATATTCAAATATAAAATATTACAATCTAAATAAAGTTTAACAAAATAATTCAAATAGAGCAAAAGAGGTTGGGCAAATTTCGACATTATAGGAAAGGATAATCAGCTGATTGCCTAAAAAGCTACTTACAAGGAATTTTTAATTTTTAGATAATTTGGTTGAATCAATCAACAACTAAACAATTAGAATAATTTTTTATGAAGCTAAACAGCTGATTTTGGTCGATCACTGAAAAATTGGCTGAATAAGGCGGACTTTGGAGAGATGTGAAAGCAATGATTGAGATCGGTTAAAACAACAATGGTCGTGGAGGTCAATTGTATTTTGGAAGGGAGGTTAAAGCAACTAAATCGGAAACTTTTTCAAAAGTAGAAGCCTAGCCGAGACAAAGGCACATGACTCTCACACAGTCCTCTTGTGACAAACTTTTGTTAAAGCGACTTCTTTAGCGAATTAAATCACTTGTTTCATATTTGCAGTTTCAACTCTATTCTCACTCGCTTCATTCATATATTTATATAAATATAATTAAAATAGTAAAAATAAAATAGGTAGTCTGTTAACCTCTCTGCAATTGCCTAAACCCGTCATGATTGCTTGAAATGATCCGAAAAAGGAAGGGGAAGAGAGAGACATAGAGCTTTGATCTTTTGGTAGGGGTTTCAAAACACATCTCAACCTCAACCACCGAACAAGTAGGTCAACGTCATTTCCTGCAAAAAGCTAAACAATGTATCAATATTTACCTTTTCCTCTTTCACTACCTGTATATCAGCATTTTTAGCTCGGCAAAAATATGGGATTTAATTTACTGCTTCTGCATGTTTTAAAAAGAATGAAATTTCAAAATATAATATTATCTATTTAAAAATAATTTTTCTATTATTTAGGGTAAAACTATATGTTATTAAATATTCCCACTATATTACTAGGACTTCTTGTTGTAATGTCTATCTAATTTGTTTTACTTCATGCTTTGAATTCCAGTGGCGACTCAACCGCTCACTTAGAAAAAATTATTAAACAGTAAATAGTTTCATCGTTTTCTTTTGTGTCACTTGGATACATTTACGAAGAGGAATGAGCAAGACAGGGTGTATGACGTCATAAATGACGTGAGGTTTACATAATAAAATTGACCTTGAAATGTTTAAATTTAATGCAAAACAAAAAGTTGAAACTTGAAAAGGGTCAAGAAAAAGATAGTAACATGGTGGGCCTCACTGGGTTGAATTTAAAGGATCGAAAAAAAATAAAAAACTTGTAGAGGTCAGTGGCTGTCTTGTTTTGTGGGTTAAGGAAAGCCGAAGCGTCGACTGGGCCACAGTAGCAGTAGAGTCCAAAAACTTTTTCAGTGATCGATTCATTTTGGAAGAAGTAATAATAAAAAGTTAACAGTGTTTGCTCATCTCACTCTTGTTTTCATCTTCCTCATCCGGGAATTAGATTTTCTGTATTACTTAATATATTCTAACTATATTTTTATCTCAAAATAATTTCATTTTAAATTTATTTACACATAAAACAACATCATTTTTGAGACATACAAAATTAAAATATGTTAAATAGTACAGAAGATTTGAAACCCTTTCTTTGAATCTACAGTTTTCCCCTCTTCTTTTCACTCTCTTCAATTTTCCCTTCTCCTTTGTCAAATTTCAATCAGCTTCTGTTGAAATAGTTTTAAACATTCAAATAAAAAGTTAAGAATTCTATAAAATTTAAGCTTTTTATATAAGTTTTTCAAAAATTGTAGAAAGACAAATATATTACTTTTAATATTTAGGGAACTTTTGATATAAGTGATTTAATTTTTCTAAATAATTAATATATTGATTTTTTTTAACCTTTTCTTAACTAATTAAGCACTAACACGCGAGATATTGGATCAAGTAGGGAGTTGTTTGTTCCTATAGCATTTGAACTTCCAGGAGATAAAAAGACTTGATTAATTTAGATATGAATGGCTTCCCTGAATCATGTCGTTGAGGACTTTTATCCCCATGAAAGCAAACTAATTTCCAACGAATATCAAGTAGTTTGATTGTAATGAGATTTATTTATTTATTAATAGTTAATAAAATATAACGTAATGATCTTTCTTGAGACTAATAATGGATCATTAGAAGTTGAAATAATGTGAAGAAGCCTGTCAAACCTCTAATACCAAAAATGGAAAAAGAAAAAAAAGCAACAAAGCAAATGGTTTCTCGAAAATGATGATGGGAAAAATGGAATTTATAAAGAGACAACAAATGAAAATGTTATTCCAAAAAATGATGTCCCTAAAGAAATAGAATTGACTCAGTCATCCATTATTTCCCAAATGCTCTTATTAGTTGGCAACTATATATGTCAACTTTGACAATGGTAAGCTATGTTCTCTCCGCGAAATTAATTTAAGTTTGACACCAGAATGCAATTTTCCACATTAAATTGACCTTATTTTCTCATATCAGTTACCACGAAAAACATAACAAAGAAAGGGTACTTCGCAAAATTGGAGGCGGAGCGACTTTTGTTTGACGTTAGTGGAAAACTACTGAATAGATAAACAAGTTTGGTTGGCTTGGGATATGCTTTCTCAAAACATAGTATTTGAAATTTTGTAGCATATATCGTTTATGATTCTAATCATTTTCTTCTAAGAAAGAAGTTGTTTGTATTGTGGCAAAAGGACTATACGTTCTCTCTCTTTTGACATCTGAATTCTGCTTTTGGTTTACTTTTGACACATGTACCCTAACAAAAGTTAGCATGCAAATCATTACTCTTAATTTATGTATAAGTTATATATTACGCATGAAAGGGCGGAAGAAAATAGCAGCAAGTGGCTAATATTTTTAATGGTTTGGTGTGTAAGAAGACAAAAAGATTAAGGTGTAGTGTGGAAAAACCATGTTGTGTGGAGGTACTGGGATCAGTGATCAAGTTGGATGATTTAGCGAGAAAAAGAAATCTTATTATTTATATCTTTTGAGAATGACAGTAGGATTTGTTAATCATCTACTGAGATATGGTAGCTTTCACGTCTATAATGAGCTCATTCCTTTATAGCATTTTTTTAATAATTCTGTCACTTCGCTAATACTTTCCTTTGGCAGTGCCAATGAAACATGTGGTCACGTTATGTGTAATGAAAACCGCACATTACTACTAAATCAATCCATTAAATGGGGGTAAATCCATGATTAGGAGGCTGAGAATCAGAATTCAAGCTTTGGTTTGGTCATTTTGGTATTCAGGATATTTACTTATTCACCAATTACTTTTTGAAGTAATTATAATTTATACTCCCAGAACATGTAAAACTGAATCTAATCCAATTCAAATCAAAGTAAATAGACCTTTCTGCTTAATTTACACCGTACAAAACATTTTAGAAAAACGATAAAACTTAAAAATAAGTTGTAGTGCAACTAGCCCTTAAATAAAATTTATTTTTATCAGCAAAAGTAATTTAGTTCTTATTAAAGGATCGACATAAAAGATTATATTGTATATTAATTTTAGTACACAGCAGATGTAAATTAAAAAGATACGAATGTTGCACATGATTTGAATTTGGGACTTCCATTATTAAAACTCAATTATATTACATAAATATATAAAATTTTAAACCATGGTTTAAAATTTAGATATTGATTAGTGAATTGGCCTAGTGTTGGTATATTAGTCTAGTCTCTAATAGGAATCTACGCTGACCTGATCATGTCTTATTATCATAGTTTTCTAATCTAATTCAGTGCATAATTATTTCCTACTTGTGTCTTTATATTTATGTTTGTGATGTTTTTCATATCTTTTAAATATTTTTATTTCAATGTTAAAGTTTCCCACTCACCAGAGTCTCAATATTATCTTTCAAGTATAAAAAGAATGATTGAGATTTTTTTTTTTAAAAAAAAGCCAGATTCGTTATACAAATTAAAAGGAGAACTTATATCTAGCTTAATTCTTGTTATCATCGTTTAAATTTCGGCCTTCTTATACGATGCAAAAGTTACTTTATTTTATAATGCTTAGTATTTGGGGTGAATAATATTTTAGATCTTTTAGTTGAAAAAATAAATAAACTTTGCTCGTACTAATTAAGAGGCCAGAATGACTAATTAGAAGATCATTCACAAGCATTAACAAAAAAAAGTTCATTCGAAACTTGGGTAGAAAAACTGAAAAGCAAACTCGAGGATTGATGGACCCTAGACATTTAGATGAAACAAAATTTAATCGTGCTGATAAGATACATGATTCGAAAAACATTCACATAAATCAAACATCTGATGTGCATCGTCTTATAGAGTCGAAATCATCATTTTCCCCTAATTGGAGGTCTTCGGAGATGTACAATCTACCTTGCTAGTTACCGGAAGATAACTTTTAACTGTAATTTGTTAAGGTTACAGTTTCGTCATTTGGCATCATGTACAGCGAAGCTCGTGGCTAAATAGTATCTTTGTATTGAATGTGTTTTAAAATTGTTTTTGAACCTACATGAATTTCAGATTACGTGACGATTATTAATCCAACGTAAAAAAAATATAGACTGTATAACAATTGTTTAATCTATTAATATTTGCTTTTTTATGAGTTATTGATTTTACAAATGTGATTTACAGAACATAGGTGATCAATTAGCTAGATATTTTTATAAAATAATTAGGGTAAGAAACTATCATGGGTTATGTTTAGGGTTCCTGAGTGATTTTGGCTTTGAACAAGGGTTCAACTTATGGTATGGGTTATCTTGGGGGATCATAAAGAAGAATATTTGTGTAGTAATTCAGGGAATAATGAGGCATGTGATGAGGAATCCGATGATTAAGCATGGTAAAAATTGGAACAGAAGAGCACACCTTTGATGAGTGATTTATATTCGCCTTCAAGGGAAAAAGACATGCACAGTTTCAAAACTGCCGAATTCATACAAATTATAAACTACTTAATTGACTTTTTTCTTTTTGGTAGAGAAAACTCAGGCAAACATTAATAGCCTTGATGGAAAACTACTTAATTTACCGATTTGGGCTCGGCTTAATATAGCTGGTAGGTAATTAAGATTTTAAAAAATGGGCCACTAGCTAGTCATGCGTGTTTGAACACTTGTCTCGGTACCATTGAATCTAGGATTTTGTCTTCATAAAAGACAAACATTAATGACTCAAAAATCCCGACGGGTTGGTTAAGGTTTGCGACTGCCATTCCTTGTATTCGCCCGTGAAGTTGAAGGAACATGACTTTGACTAAAAGTGTCTCCTAAGTGTAGAGTTACACCAAGTAGGTCATTTCAATTCAAAGAAATATATTTTATATGAAATTTTTATATTTTTAAAATTTTGCAAAAGCAAACTCTGCCATGAAGGATTCATTGATTCTTACATTATAGATTGGGTGCATTAAGAGTTTTTAGCTTATTATTTATCATTGAACAGCTATATGACCAAGTAGAAAGAAAAGGATGGAATTTACTTGCAAAACAAATGTATGCATTATTTAAAAAATGAAAATGCAGAGGTTTAAACTGAAAAATATATGTATGGGTTAGAAGAAGAAAACATTGAATCTCCGACAAAGATTCGGCAGTACGGACCAGACGTCCCATGTCCTCCTTCCCCCCCTCACTACTAATTATAATATAAGTTCCTAAAAGACAATGGCTTATGTTTCCACTCTCTCCAATACTCATATGACTGCCTCGATATTCAAGGGATTGTTTGTCTGTTTGCTTGCTTCGGACATTGAGATGCGGTTTCAAGGGAATGTGATGTATCCCATTCCCAGGGAATAAAAGCATTAATTGCTTCAAGAAGAATATCTCACTTATTTAATTTATGTGTTTCTTTAATGAGAAGAGTGCAAACTTCAAGCATTTGAGATGCCATATCCTGGATTAGTTGATTGACACAAACAAGGGTTGGATTGTTTGAGGACAAAGAATTAAGAAAAAGAAAAGAACAAAAATGGGAGTGAAAGGGTAAGAAGTACACAACAAAATTGGTCTAGGAATGATAATCATTCCTTTGGAGACCCTAGCTATACAGGTATCTCTAAACCCAAGACATTGACCTCTTGAAAAGTGTGGCAAATGTCGGCCCCCCCTCTCCCTCACACACTCACGGGTACACCATCCTCTAATTCTTACATATTTATCAATAATATGACAACATCACATGTAACACCAATTTTCATTTTTTCACGTCATCTTGACGTATCCCTCATACCCAATATTTTATTTTTGTTGGCGTACAAAATCATGCTGTTTATCTTAATCTCGTCAGTAGATAGCTGCCAGAAGTTCAGAAAGCGGGAAAGTTTTGGTTGCTCGATGGGAGTGCTTTTCTTTTTTGTGTTAATTCAAAGTTTGATAGACTTGATCTTGGGTATTAAGACTTCAGTTGGTTTAATTTTTTAAAATTAAATTCTCTCTTATAGTCTAACACGATCTAATCTTGATTTACAAAGGGATATTTCCAAATCAAACATACACATTTATGGTAAGTTTTTTGACTCCAATTACGCCCTATAAAATAACTATAAGAAAACAAATTAAGTTATATTATAATGCTTTCATTTATAGAACCTCATATAAATTCGTTCTTATGATTGACTTTTATTGGTTTGAAATTCATAACAATCTACTAAATTAAATTTAGATAATACAACTATACAAAATCATTTATTAATCTTAATTAATGAATTAACCTATGATTATTAGACACTTTTGGACAAATATAGGTTGCTCATTCTAGTCTAGTTAATGATGTTGAAAAGTAAATCTTATGCACTATGAAATCTGCAGATCAACATTTTTTTTGGGTCAATTTTAATTTTAATTTTAGTTTTCATTTTGCTTTCCACTAACATTATATACTAGCATGCCCCTAAAAGTTATGAAGCAGGACAAAAATTAAACACGTCGCACATAAAATCCCAGAATGGTACACTAAAAGGTCATTATATCAAAGCCAATTTGATTGCTTATATTTATTTTATATTTTAAAAATTAATTTGTTAATCAATGGGAATTGCTACTACCTTTTGTGTCCCACTTTGAGATAAAGCAAAAGCAGAGAAAAAAGCAAGAAAGAAAAAAGGAACAGAAAAAAGAAGGATGGACTGAGAGAGAAGGAAACAAGACAAAATGTTCTCAAACCTTCATGATTTAAATTCTTACACCACAAGGACTTTGTTTCTCTCATTTGCTCAATCCCTCGTAAGACGACTTGCTCAAACTTTCCTCCAAGACTTGTCTAAGAGCTTAAAAAGCCGATAAGCTTAAAGAACAGAAAGGGGAAGATAGCATTAGACCTGAGTGAAAAAGTGAAGAATAAGGAAGCTGGGAAAGTTCATCAAGGTTTTGTTGAGAAAGCAATGAATAGAGGTATTCTGCAGAGCTCGCCGGTACAGCAAATGATGACCGGAAACCCTAACTGGTGGAGCATCAATAACATGAGACCACCACCATCCCACCACCACCAACAAACCTCTCCTTTCTTGCCTCCTTCTGTTCTCTTCCCTCAATTCATTCCTTACTCGTCGTCTTCGCCTTCTTCACTTTCAGTCCCCGCTTGGCATGAAAACCAGGATCAACTTCCGGAGTCATGGAGCCAACTACTCTTGTACGCCTCTTTCTCTCTCATGTCTCCTTAATCATTGATGCTCTTTCTTTCTCTCTCTTTTCTTTTTTGCCAATGAACACCTAAATATGATATTGATTTTTGTAGGGGGGGATTTGTGGGCGATGAAGATAAGGGCATTATAGATCACTTTCAAGGAAGGAAGGTGGAGAATTGGGAGGATCAAATATTACACAATGCTTCAAGTGCTGCATCAGTAGTTGATGTAAATCCTGTAAATTCTGTAAGCAGCTATGTTTATGGACATGCAAACGAAGACTTCCAGGCTGCACCTAAACCTACTTGGTCACAACTGATGCCTGTTTCATCACCCAAGTCCTGTGTTACAACTTTCAGTAGTAACATGTTGGATTTCTCTACCAAGGGAGATGGGAGACATCCACCGCCAGATCGATCTCCTGAGGTATGACACTGAGAGATGGATAAATTTTGAAGCCAAAAATCTCCATAGTATGACGTTCTGCAAACTTGTCGATTTATATATAGCAGTTGCATTTGTTACTTATTTTCAGATCTGTTCATCAAGCAAATAAACTTGTAAACCATTGGCTAACCCTGAATGGTTGAGCAAATTAAGCTGATATAATTATTTATATTGATGCTTTATCAGAACTCTTTTCGGTACTATTTTTGTAGTGTAACAGCAGTGCTACTGGTGGGGCACTTAAAAAAGCTAGGGTTCAGCCATCTTCTTTAAACCAATCTACATTTAAGGTAATCTACTGTTGTTCAATACAAATCCTTTCATCTCACACAACATACAATGCTCAATAGAAGCAAACAAATACAAACATCTGTGGGCTTGTGAACTGTTGTCTTTCTTGAATGACCATTTCTTGAGGCATTATGATTCTTTTTGCCGTCTCTTTATGTCCACAGAAAGGTAGAGATTTACTTTTCAATCAAAGTACTACGAACTCTTCAAATTTCATCTTTTATTTTAGCAGGTGAGAAAGGAGAAATTAGGTGATAGAATCACTGCCCTTCACCAACTAGTCTCTCCATTTGGGAAGGTAAATAAGCTCCAAACAAACAGTCAGTAATTAATCTAGATCTTGAAAATGACACAAGGTAGTTTAAAAGCTGAAGTTATTAACTATATGAGGCCCATACCTTTGGTCATGCAGATATCTCGTCAAAAAAGGAAAAAAAATAAAAAGAAGAAAGAAAGAAGAAATTCCCCCCGCGAATAAAGCTCTAACATTATTCTCCAATTTCTTATTATTTAAATTATCCTGTGAAAATAGGATTTTTTATAGCTATTTTTATTTTTCATCTACGCTATAATGAAGACGCAGGAATGACTTTGGAAGTTTGTGGTGTGATGTTTCTTCTTTATGCAGACTGACACAGCATCTGTCTTGTTAGAAGCTATAGGATACATCAGATTCCTTCAAAGCCAAATTGAGGTGACGTTTCTTAGCATCTTTCATTTTTGCAAACAACCATGTTTTTTTTTCTTCTTCTTTTTTTATTTATTTTGCGATGTTCCTTTAAAATTCTTTTAGTGATTGCAAGTCCTCACAATTCCCACCTTCTGTTATTCCTTACGTGGAAGAACACAGGCTCTCAGTTTACCCTACTTGGGCAGTGGATCCTCAAACACGAGACATCAACAATCAGTAAGGAACTACATATATTCTATCCCATAATTTCCCAATTCCCAAAGTATGTATTCAATTTTTCTGTCTCCTCTCTCTCTCTCTCAGAGGCACAAACACACGTTGATCAGATGTGGACATATACGTGTATTGGGCATTAATTGATTAATGATTGTTATTTTTTGGTAGGTTCAAGGAGAAAGGAATTGTATATTCCCAGAGGACCCTGGTCAGGTATGCTTTGCTTGGATCCATTGACTCTTTAAAGTTGTATGCCTGGGGAGAAAATAAAGTTCGATTTTTGAAAAGAAAAAGAAAAAGCTCTAGCTTGTTAAAAGAAGAAGGTTTTCAGCTTTATCAACGATTAAAAGCTGTCTTAGAACATTGGAGTTCAAATTAATGAAGTTTGCGAAATGGTAATTGGTTTTCCTGTTATTTTTAATTCACCAGCTTTTGAACGATAACCGCTTGAAGAGGAAAGCAACTTCTGAACCGGTACACTGCTTCTACCATAAATTTTCTTCGGCTTAAAGTTCATCTTTCTCTCGTCTCATTTCCTGTAGATTTTCAAACCTAACACTTCATTAATCCCATTTGAAATATCAATATTTTAGGGCTGTAAAGAAGAACCCCTGCAGGACTTGCGAAGTAGAGGGTTGTGTCTGGTTCCTGTATCTTGCACACTTCACGTTGGCAGTGACAATGGAGCAGACTACTGGGCTCCTGCTCTGGGAGGAGCGTATCGATAGAAGTAAGATCCCAAGCAGACCAATGCACACATGCAATAGCCTCGGATATAACGATATAACATCATGAGCAGTCACTCTGCTAACATATATATATATATATATATGAAAGGCTGATTGCTCATGATGCTATACAAATGTCGCCTTGCCTATATGTGCGCGTTAATTAATGTGCAAGGTCTTTGATTTACAACTTCTTAAAATTATCATTGTTATGTTATCGCTTTAATTAGGTGCCAGTAATGAAGATGGCCAATTATTTGCTTTCCATATACATGCAGTTGTATCATGATTAGTCATTTTAATGCTGCATATATAAGAAGCAGCATTCCTGGACCATAATCATCTCTAAAACACTTATTATTGGTTTGCATTTTCTCTTTTTATTTTTTTCTAATGTCATGAGATGAGCACAGATTCTCTGTTCCACTTCCCTCTGCCAACCTTGTTTCATTCATTTTCATCCACACATATTATTAATTTATTGCAATTTGGTATTAAGTATGAACTTTGAAATTGATTGCAAAGAAAAAATCTAAAATTTGAGTTTATTATTTTGTCTATGGTTTTAAGCTAATGAAATGCCATCTAGTCGAATCCAATGACTAGAAAAAGGCTTCAGTGTGTACCAGAAGATGCAACTTTACCTTTCTGATGTCCTCTTCGGACCCCTTCCATGTCCTTCTAAGAATCTCAGGGGATTGCTTTTTATCATAATCCTTAGTTTGGTTCCTTAAAGGACTGACATGGTGATCGATCCGGTTGAAAATAAATTCAAACGTCTTTTTATTAAATAGCACCTTGGGCACCCATTGTCAGCTTCTTTTTTTTTCTTCTCTGAAAGGAGAAATTTATAGGCAACCGTTGGTTAATGTAGGGGCCATCTTTCTATGGTTCTCTTTCCGTTGTTTTTCTCCTTATGAAAATTTTCACGATTATTTAATGATAGCTATAATTGCTTATCGGTTTTTGTTTAGGTACATTTAAGTTTGTAACTTTGAAGGCCTATCCAGATACAAATTTAAGGACCTTTGTTTTTGAAAAATAATCTATTTCCACCCCCTCAAACTTCTCTATAATCGAAAGAAATCATTTTTTTTCCTTATAATTTGTTTTATTTGTTGTCATAAAATTTTTTATCTCCATTTTCATATTTTTGTATGAATTTTTCCTACATAGTTATAAATTATATTATTTACATAATAATAACTTTTCATTCCATTGTTAGTTAATAGCGAAATAAAAATTTTATAAAATATGAAACTATAAGTTTTTATAAAATATTTTCTTTAAATTTAAAAATTAAAATATTACAAAATATTATCTATTAACTGTTTTTAAAATAATGTTGTAAAAATATTATTTAAAATACTGTTTTCCTGTAAAATAGTCTTGTTGAATCAACTTTAAGTTACAAACAAAAGGGTAATCATAATTTGTACCACAATCTAATTCTAACCACCAGCCATTATACCTTAACCTTGAAATTTTAAGTTTTTAGTGGCATTTTCACAGGGGATTGATGGTAAAGGACTAATGAAAATCCTAATTGAAACACTAGAGAGGAGAAACACTACAACTTCACTTTTATGGACAACGATTTCTAGTCCCCAATGTTTCAATTAGAGCTTGCGTTTGCCTCTGCCATCAATTCTCAATTTAAATCTTTGTAATTCTCCTCTATTTTATGTGATATTGTGTGGAATGAAAAACGACATTGGATGAAGCTAGATGTTAGACCCTTAAATCCTAATTGCAAAATTGTGTGAGCATTGGGAAGCCTAGACCAAAGTTTGACAATTGACAAAGACTTGCGAGTAGGCAAAGAAAACGACATTGTTGATGAGTTAGCATGCATTGGTGATCATCGGCAAAAAACTTCGATGAGATATAAGATTCGAACGTAAGACCAAAAGATTGGTTGAGATGGACTTTAAGTTAAAGGTTAGCTGGATCACATTTATGAGGGAGACATGTGAGAGCTCTAAGGACTTAATGTGTGTTTAAATAGACTGACTTAAGTTAAAGGTTAGCTAGATCACATTTATGAGGGAGACATGTGAGAGCTTTAAGGACTTAATGTGTGTTTAAATAGACTGACTTTGAGTAAGAAACTTGACATATGTAAATATTGAACCAAACAAACCAGTGTGCTATGAAAGACTTTAGGGTTGAATGACTCATCATTAATAGATAAGATCAAGGAGAGATCTTGAATGATGTGGCATATAAGATCACAGTAGATATACATCAGCTCTAAAAGACAAAAACCATGTGAGAGGATTACTTAAAGATAGTAGAGTTCTTCATGGATGGACATATCATTCCTAATTAAATGTAATTTATTATCTTATTAGTTATCATATAGATCTTATTAGATAGTCTTATTTAGATAAGAATGTTATCTTATTGATTAATGTGATGTAATTTGATAAGAATAAGATGTGATCTGGTTAGTTCAATTTAATTAGGATTTTGAATTATAAAACTAAAGGTGTCTATAAATAGCTTAGTTGAGCATCGTGCTTAGGAGAGAAGAGAGATAGAGGGGAACGGAACATGTTGAAAGAGAGCATTCGTTTGTATATTTATAGAAAAGTAATAAAGGTTAGCATTGTTTCCATAGTATTCTTGCAAGACTGAGAGTTAAATATATACTAAAAGGGTCGTATTTGAAAACAAGTTAGTTAGTCATGATCACGTGGGAAGGCTAAATCTTCCTTAAATGGACCTAGGTGAGATTATCGTATAAAGGACTATATATAACTTTGGTCTATTTTGGTGTCTAGGAAAACTTTTGTAACACTAGACATAATATGGATAAAATAACACATATGATGTAGTAGTGCCATTTATAATGTTGCATTACAAATTTGTTTAAGCATTTGAAGGTTTTTAATAAACATTGGCAATAGAGAGGACAGACATTACAAAAAAATCACACACGACTATTGATAGTTTTGAAAGTTAGTGGCACATTGATAATTTGCAAAACTTCATAAATTTTTTACATTTAACTCAATTATTTATGCAAAATAAGTACTTCGTTTTTTAGCATATAAATGAAAAGATTACCAGGAAAAACCTATCAAATCTTAGGTAATCATGTTTTCCATCAAACAAATATAGTCTCTTCAATCAAAGGAAAAAAAACATATGAAAACTTTGATTTTCCAAAATTAATTCAAATTATTGTTTTCTTTTGCACAAAGATAGTTATTTATTAAATTCAATTAGATCCCTCATTTTGACATTTCACTCTTGACTTTCTAACCATTATCAACCTGTCATTTTGTTTTATAGATCATGCTAGAATAATTAAAAATGCTATAATGAAAAGTCCCTTGAAGAATTTTATGCTTGATAGTAGGTATGACAATATGCCAAGTTGATCCAATTCAAGTTGACCTTCCCACGAGGCAGTTCAAGGTTAGTCTAAATTCATGTAAATAGTGATGTGTTCATATATTCGTACATACCATGTTCATAGCATTGAGAGTTAGTTTGTCATGTAGCAAGTAAAGTCCTATTTTATAATTTTAATGATAATAAAATATATTATTAACAATAAATTAATTTTGTGATATTAGTAACTTTGTATGATAGAATTAAGTAATATGTAAAAGATTAAACTTAGTAGAAGGATAAAGCGAGCAGGGGAGTCAATTGAATAGATCAAACAATCAAAGGATGAAGAAAATAAGCAAAATAAAATATACATAAAATTCAAGAAAGGTTCAAGGCAATTTAAGTAAAGTACACACAAACATAAAAGTATGAAGTCATTTTATGTGGAACAACCAATGTAATCTTACTTGTAGATTTATCTTAGTTATTTTAATGAATTATGGATTCAATCATTACATAATTATTTACATTATGTGAGGAATATTTTCAGTTAATTTTTTATCAAATTCATGTATTTTATCTTTGAAAATAACTAAACGTTCAAGTTTCCAACTTGATTTTTATAAGGTACATCTAGCCTAAGGGTTCAAATAGACTAGCTAGTGAAATTGTTAAAAAGAAATATAATCAATAGTTTATAACTTCGTAAACCATCAATCAGGTGACGAATTAACAAGTGAACCACTAGTTAAGAAAGTATTTAAGTTCATATATATTTTACATAATATATATTAAGTCTTAATTCATTGTTGTGAGCAAGAAACCTGTATTTTAAAGAGTATACAATAATACAATTGTTGCAATTAAGAGAAGTGTTGGGGTACATATTGTGAGATTCCTTTTGACTTTAATCAATATTTGTGAAAATTCTTCTTTCATTGTAAAATAAGAAGATTGTAAAATTTCTTCACCTGAGACAAAAAAAATGTTATATGAAACCTTTCCACCCATTAAAAAAAGAATATAGTAAATTTTCTAGTTGAATTTAGAAGTAGATGTTGGCTAATGATTATTTGGTTAAACCATTATAAATAAAATTTATCTCTTTTTCCTTAATCTCTTTTACTATCATCGCGATTGTTTTGTGATTATTATATATGAAACTACAATAATCATTTATTAAAATAAATAATTTTTTTATTTTAAATATAATAAAGAATGAACAGATACAATTCACCTCCTCCATACTTAATTCATTTGACAAGACAATGTGAGTAACACATATGAACACTACAAGAAAATGAACGAATAGCGGCGGAAAATTTCCGACAGAAAAATTTCCATCGAAAAATAGCGACAGAAATAGCCTTTCAGTCGCTAAAATGGGAACATTTCCGATGAAAAAAAACGTCCATCGGCATAGAATTTTGTTACTAATTTTTCCGACGGAATATAGCGACGCCCTCAATAAACCGTCGGTAAAAAATGCGC
>JAOSBN010000178.1:10689597-10705319 GCA_027563595.1 Erythroxylum suave | reverse complement strand
ATTGAACATATGCCACATACCTTTGCTTCTTCTTTCTTCGTGACCGCCAATTGTCACACCAAAGAAGTAAGGTCATCTAATCTTTTCTCCAACGTGGCCACGTTCACTTCATTTATGGCTTTTGTTCCATGCCCAGTACGTATTCTGAATTGTTAAGTGTTGGAAGCCATGTTCGCAATCAATTCCCTTGCGGCCGCCGATGTTTTGTCAACTAAGGTGCCACCTCTTGCAGCGTCAATCAAACTCCTATCCATGAGCGACTGACCTTCATAAAAATATTGAATTAACAATTGGTCAGTTATTTGGTGATGGGGACAACTAGCAAAAAGTTTTTTAACAATATGGTTGTCTATACTGTTGGAAATTTATGGTCACTTGTTGTCCTTGAGGATTTCTATATCGTAAATTCAGGTGATCGCCCCTACCCGAATTGTAGGTGTTGGAAAATGGGTCATAATTCCTTTGACTTGGCCCAGCAAATCCTCCCATGACATTCACCTGTTCTATATTCTCCTCCTGCAAAATCGAACATAAATCAGTAGCATGCCCTAACATTGAACATACGCCACATACCTTTGCTTCTTCTTTCTTCATGACCGCCAATTGTCACACCAAAGAAGTAAGGTCATCTAATCTTTTCTCCAACGTGGCCACTTTCACTTCATTCATGGCTTTTGTTCCATACCCAGTATGTATTCTGAATTGTTGAGTGTTGGAAGCCATGTTCGCAATCAATTCCCTTGCAGCCGCCGATGTTTTATCGACTAAGGTGCCACCTCTTGCAGCGTCAATCATACTCCTATCCATGAGCGACTGTCCTTCATAAAAATATTGAATTAACAATTGGTCAGTTATTTGGTGATGGGGACAACTAGTAAAATATTTTTTAAATCTTTCCCAATATTCGTAGAGTGTTTCTCCCATATGTTGTCGAATTCCGCAAATTTCCTTTCGAATATATGCTGGAAAATATTTCTCGAAGAAAAGCCTCTTCATTTCAGCCCATGTTTGCACGTTTTCTTCAGCTGAATAGTACAACCAATCTTGTGCATCATCTTTAAGGGAGAACGGAAAGGCTCTCAACTTAATCTTCTCTTCTGTCACATTTGTTGGCGTCATCCCGATACAAACCACATCGAATTCCTTCAAGTGCTTGTATAGGTCTTCTCTCTGTAAACCCCTAAAAATAGGCAACAAATGAATCAGCCCAGATTTTAATTTAAAGGTATTGTTATCACCTAAATTTGGGAAATTGATGCAATGAGGTTGTTGGGCATCTGTGGGTGTGGCTAGTTCGCAAAGAGTGAGGTTTGTGGCTATTCTATCCATTCTCTGCGTCTCTTTTTGAAGTTTGGTTTGTTTCCGAAGTCTTTTTGCTATCTTCTCAATTTCAAGGTTGTACTGCAAATTCTCTGATTGATTTGAACATGTAACGTACATAAACCGTTAAAAATTCCCCGGCAACGGTGCCAAAGTTTGGTACTGCTGTCACCTACAACAAAATTAAAAAGAAATCACCTCCATTAATACACTTTAATGTAGTAGCGGTAAGCAGATATCGTTCCCGAAAGGAATCTTAACGGCAACGAAATTATGAATTCAAATGGAACAAAGTAACGAAATTAAGGGGGGATTTTAATTCACGCAATATATAATAAGAAGTAAAAGCAAAATTGAAAATCGAAAGCAATAGTTGAATCTAAAAAATTAATGGGAAAATACCTTGGTTTTTGGGTCACCGATGTTATCGCGCTAATATGGATCATCGATATAAGATTGCAATCACTAACAAAAATTCATTGGAAATATTTTCTCTTAAGAGTAATAACTAGAAATATGTATCCTAGCATTCTTATTAAACAACAACCTAGATACGATCGTAGGTTTAATTGGATAATAGCTTTACGAACCAAGAACCAATGAGCAAGAGAAATACATGTACGACATGCAATCAATCAAGCGAATACCTCCTTAGAATTTTTCGACTCTAACGTAGAGAAGATAATCCTAATTGCTACTTGTGATTAGCGAAATTGAACGTTATATTTCGTTAATCTAGTGATTGAACACATTAATCCTTAGTTGCGCACCTAGAAACCAATGAATTCAATTAGAGAGAGTAGATCGGTAGATATTCAATGTTTGTTAACAATGTAACCTTATTCAAAACATCTCACACATACTAGCGGATAACATGGATCCCCTCGACCAAGACAAAAAGTTTAGCTACTCATGCTAGAATTGAAAACGAAAGAAATAACAAAGCATAAAGTCTCCATCCCTGGTCCTTTACTGAAAAATACGAAAATACTAAAGGAAGAAGTGCAGAAAGTGTAAAACATTGAAAGAAAACAGCAAAAACGAAAATCTAAAAGCTAGCTGCGTGAACAGTACAATTTTCTCCTTTCAATGCCTCTTCTTCCGATTTCTCTCCTATCTTTTCTTGATTCTCGTCCGATATTGTATCCCTCAATTTCAAGTAGTCAATCCCCTTGAAAGATGGCAATATAATCTTTAAAGATGCTGAGAATCTCAAATTTGACTTCTGAAAATAGATTTGCAGATTTATTCCATCCTTAGACGTAGCCACGTCTAGTGACTGACTTGCTGCCAGATTTGGAATTTCTAATTTTCTTCATTTTTTCTTCATCTTTTTTATTCAATTTCATCTCTAAGGTGTTGAAAATCATCTACAAACAATTATAAGATAATTCCATTAATTTCGGATAATAATTTCAACACGTCAAAGATAATTAAGTATCAAATAAGTGCAAATTGATGACTTAACATTTAATTAAGGAATTATCTTTGGAACATTGTGCAAGCATACCTTATTCTGCTTCTTTTAGTAGTTTATTAATCCATATATAAGGCTTAATCCCATACTTAAGAGGGATATAATAAAGGTTCACCTTACAGAGGGATGAAATGTTGTTTATATTGTTTATATGAAATCTTGGCTACTATATTTGGAGGAATGAAGGAAGTTGACTATGTGCCAAGGCCCTTCTTGCATAACCTCTAAAGCCTAAGTTTTGGACCAAAAAGTGAAAGGGATTTGGCTGTGCTTAGATAACATAATATCCTGCAATCCTCTATTTTCCATGTATTCAATGTCCTTTTATGCAAGACTGGGAAAAGAGGTCTCCTTTCCATTACAAAAACCCTATTAATGTAGCCTCTTTTCCATTAAAAAATCACATTAGTGTAGCCTTTAAGGACATCACACCAACTTACAAAACATTTACATCAAGTGAAACCACCATTCTTCTACCCTTCTCCTTTAGGGACAAAAATATAGTCCTACTAAGCACTTGTTTCCAAATCTGTCTCTGATTCTTGTTATCTTCTTGTTTCTTTTCCACAGGGGCTTGTAAAGAAGAAGAAGGAGAAGAAGGATGAGGGTATGTTTTCAAGGTAAGGGGAGGAAATTCATACGTGGAGCAATCTAAATACTAGGTAATAAATTTGACTGCATGTCTTTAAGAAGGGAAAAAAAATGCTCTACCAAGTTGCTTTCAAAAACCTATTATCCAAAATAAGTAAAGTGAGTATAGGTAGGAAGTAACAAGTGAGTAGAAGGACTAAAAAGACTTGAAGGGAAATGCAATAGCAACATTTAGAGCAACTAAGAAGACCTGAGTAGAAGGGATAAGAAGTAGCAAGAAGATGAGTATATGTGAGAAGATAATAAAAACAAACACAGAAGAAGACTTAAGCATAGCTAGTAATAGATGATGAATGAAAGATGGGAAAAAGAGAATCTACATGAGCGAGATCCTGAAGTGAGAGCATTGTCTTTAGTGAACATGATAGTGGTATGGAGAAGCTTAATCTAACCAAGTCAACTTAATTATGCATGGGTACATCAAGCTAAAAGCATTAAACAAATGTTACTTAGGAGGCAACCTAAGAATTGTGATAGTTTTAATTAATTATATTATTTTGTTTTAATTACTTTTGAGTTAGTTTTAAAATTTTATTAATTTTCGGTATGTTTTATTTTAGATTATTGAGCATACTTATTGATTTTTCTCTATTTTTTGTTATTTTTTTATTTATTTAATTTACTCAAGGTTATGCAAAAAAATTTAAGTTTTCAAGAATTTATAGGTGTACATGATTGTGGACAAGCCCTTGTATTGTAGTTCTTCATGTTAAAGAAAGTTCTCTCACTAGACATGGTTTTGCTCGTATATGGAACTTTTAAAATTTTTTCACATGGTTCGAGTCCCACTATGTGTCCTGTAGTATACTTGAACATGTCACTTGACATGCTCATATCCCGATTGCACATAGTTATAGTAACTTACATGGTCAGGTACACATTTGTGTACCTTGATTGTGTAAGTTTATGAAAGGTTAAAAGCCCTAGCCACCTTTTTTTTTTTTTACTCTTTCACTCTCATTCTCTTCTATTTGGTGTGCCACCCTCCTATAACCTAGCCTAACCATTTTCAAGCCATTTTATGACCTCAAATTAGATTTTTCTTTTATTTTATATTGATTTCACTTGGATATTTGTGTGTTTTTACAACTTTAGGGGTTTGTTCTTTCTCTTAAGTGCTAGGTTTAACATTTGCTTCAATCTAAGTTATGTTCTCTTAATTTAATTCTTATTTTGCAATTATAAGTTGAATTTCATGCCTTTCCTTGTAGATTATTTGATTTAGTTAATGAATTGCATTGGGGATTGAATGAAATTAAAGTTTGGTATTACTGATTCATACTCAATATGTTATGGAATTGTGATAGGTTTCTTTAAATGTTGTATGAATTTACATTGATTAGTTAATTTGTGTTTTACTAATTTCATGCCCATTCCATATTTTGCATAATTTAGGGTTTAATTATTTATTTAATGTTGGTTTAATTGTTTAATTGTTCAATTTCATTTAAAATTTTAGGAATTGCATTTAGTAGCTGTGTAATTAGTTTAATTATGTTTTGTTAATTGCATGTTTAATTATGTTTTTAATTTTTCCATTATTTTGAGTATTTTGTTTTAATTTGATTTTTATTTTTATTTTTTTGCTATCACGTGGTATATAGTAAATGTGTGAATCAAATGTGGGAAATTTTGATTTTTTTGGTATTGTTATTCATTATTTCCTTAAATTTTGTCTTATTTTAGGTACAATAACAAGGATGGAAGCAATGCAACAATGAAGGGAAAAGAAGCAGCTAAGGAAAAGACAAAGTGGTGAAGGGTCTTCATACGACCTAGATGGAGTTCACTCACCACCAATTTGAGAGATCATCTATATGAGTGCGATGTGAGATGTTGTACTTTAATGTCAAAGCCCATGAAGAACAATTTTAGAGGCTCAAAGGTAAAAAGTTTGAGACTGGCATGTGTATAGATTAGGAGGCACTAAAGCAAGTCGGTATGGCCCAACAGGTTCAAGATCTCATTAACATTGTAGGACGATCCTAGTTCCTTTAGAAAGTGGATCCCAAATATTAAGAGCTCACACTTGAGGTGTGCTCCACTTTCTTTATACAAAAGGGCCACTACAATTGAAACTAGCCAAGCACGATTCGATTATGAATGCTTAGGGATATGATCAGGATGAGCTATATGGACTTCTTCATGATGATAGGACTCTATGATCAAGACATTTTGGAGGTACAATAATATATAGATCTTCACTTAGATTTTTCATATGGGTTGGATTCTTGACACTTTTAGCACACCAATAACATAGAGGTGAATGAGGCTACTCAACACCATAGTTCCTTTAATTTGGATATTATGAAGAATATGCATATGGCACACCAGAGATTGGGAAAAACTGGTGACATCTACCAAATTAGTTAGATTTTCATATTAACAAGCAACTATAGGACCAAATGGGGATTGTCTCAACTGAGAAAAGACTCTCCACATCCACTGATGGGAGGAGCAAGCAATGAGATGACTCCTTAAAGAATACAACCATGCTTAAGAGTCTAACACCACCTCTACATTAGGTTTAACTGAAGATAGTCTAGTTAGAGAAGTATATAAGAATGATCCTAAGAAGGCAAACTGTTATGTAAGATGACCAATAGGAGCTAATGATGTGAAGGCAAACTGCTATGTAAGATGACCAACGGGAGCTAATGATGTATATGTTGTAGCTTTAGTGATTAAACCCTTGTTATGCTAAGCTCTTATAGGATGAATCAAAGAATTCTAAGAATTGCACTATAGGGTGCAACCTTGGGTCGTTCACCTAACAGGAACATAACAATTGAATCTAAGTTAACCTATATGTCATTGTATGCAAACTAATTCGGAGGAAAGGGGGTCTTTTATTTTTAAACTAATTGATAGAACTAATTTAAATGTAAAAACAAATGTTTTTGGATTTGAAGGAGATATAAAACTGAAAGTTGAAAAACACAAAGACTATATAATGATAAAGTCCTCTTGAAAGTGAGTTTTGGCCATCATTGTTCGAAATGATTAAAGAGAGAGCATAATTCACTAAGTTTAAAAAATGTGAACCTTGAACAACATTTTAAGTCCAGAACCTTAATCAATGAAACTCCATTTTTTAAAGTCCCGTTAAGTGCTCTCAATGTGTGTAGATGGATTAGCTAAAGCAATCGGTCAAATGTAATCCAAAATCATCTCAACATCAAACACAACCATGTAAGATAATAGAGAGTCAAAAAGATTTCAAATGGATATATATGAAACTTCATACATTTAAGCTCAAAGTTCTATAATAACTAATCCATTCCACACATAATGAATAGCCAACACTTGATTAAAACTATAATCAAATAGTTCATCTACAAATCATAAATCCTAGACCTAGGATATATAAAAACATAGCTGAACTATGGATTAAGCTACTCCCCTTTTTAAGCCCATTGAACTCCAACCATCGCTACACCTTCAAAAGGAGAAGAAACGCCTAGCCGCTCATAGAAATCAGAAACTTCACAACCCGGAATGCTTCTGAATCACCTATGACGGAGGTTTGATAGTGGAAGAAAATATGAAGGAGAAGAAGATGAATTTTTTCAAAGAAAAGTGATGATGGAAAAGTGTAGGAATGTGTGAATGTGTTCTGCTAGCTGACCCTTTTGCTACTTATCCCAAAATAGGTCTTTTAATGATATTCGGGTCAGGTCATAAGGATAGGTGAATGGACTTTCCAACAATGACTCAGGTTTCTGGTTGTTGTTTCGAAGATTTTGCCGCAGCGAGGCAAGGAGTTCGTCGTGGCCAAATTTTCCTAAAAGGATTTTTGTTGTTGATTCACATCTTTCGCTGCGACGAAGTAAGGAGTTCGCTGCAACTAACTTGTCCCAAATGGTTCTCTTCTTTGAATCAATGGCTTAGCAATTTCTTGGTCTTCACTCTTAGCTCTACTTCCTGAGTGTCTTGTAAAGAAAAACAATAGTTTGCAATATCAATTGTCCTATAAATCAAGTGAGTGAAATTACTAATTAATAATGACAATTTTACCCTCAAACTATGTTAATTCAAAACAAGCAAACTTGAAATAAATTAGGTACAATATTCAACAAAAAGAGCCAAAAAGTACCACAAAAACTATAAAAAGAAAATTGGGTTCAATCATTTAGGCATACGATCAATGGATAATGGAGGTGCTATATAGTATGGCAGATCACCTTAGACTCAAGGTACCATCATCGACTAGAGCTAAACCAATAGAAGCACCCAAGGACACAAAGTCCATGTACATTCCTCGTAAACTGGATGGATGAAGGGTATAAAGTTAGTTTAGGTTGTTAAATTAGGTTTTTTCTTTCATTTCTTATTATTAATTTTATTATATTGTGTAATTTTCTTTTATTATTTTGTTTTGTTCTATATTTTGCAAAGTTTAACTATTAGAGTAGTGCTCCAAAGGCAATCACCGTTAGCACTTTTGTGCAAACTTTTTTTGATTAATAAACCGAAAGGTAATATTTCATTTGTTTAATGTTCATTTATTTATAAATTGATGTCGATCTTAAATTGAATTAATGAAGTCCATGATGCAAAACATAGCATGAAGGAAATCATGATGAGATCATGATAATGAGATTCATATCATGTGCAATTATGTTAGTATTTAAATAATCCTTAGTCACAAGATTAATAAAACAGGACATTTTAATCCGGATAGACTAGTACATGTTATACCCCTTAATTTGATCAAATAGTGGATCTCATAAATTGTAAGCATGAGAAGTTTAAAGTTAACATGTGGATTCTTACTAAGATTAGTAAGTACATCGGATGACCTCGATATGAGATTATCATTTGGATGATCTATCAAATGTCAATGATTAATCTTAACATAACAATGATGCAAATATCCTTAGACATGACGTACTCAAGGATATCGTGGATACTGATCCTGTGTTTTGAGATCATTCCTTATTGCCTTAAGATGAGGTCACTTATAGGATTGTGATTGGGTACAGCTATTAGTATTCAAAGGTAATTGGGTAGCCAATAAAGTATTCACCACTCACCACTCCTAATAGAAGGAGATGATACCCACGATCTCCTGTTGCAATCATTACTTAGGACTCTCTGGCCAGAGCAGTTATGTGTTATAAAGAGACTCTTAAATGACACAATGAGTAATGGGATCCCAAGATAAGAACTAACATCACTTAGACTAGATGTGACGTAGTCAGTCTAGTGGGAGTTGAGACATAGCCCATACTCCGAACCAAGTGGGGTATAAAATGGTGAAAGAAAAAATTCCACGGTAATTGTCTATGGAAAGGTTTGTATCTCAGATAAATAACTATTGAAGAGTTTATGTGTTAATCCATTTATATTTCAGTAAATTGGGATAGTGAAACCCTTCATGATTTGCTAGAATTAAGAGTTAATTTAAGTGGTGTGAAACCATCCATGATTTTTTCGAATTAAGTGTTAATTTAAGTGTATAAAATAATTGGGAACCTAAGGGTCACGCACATAAAAGATTGGATGAAAAACAACATGTGATTGACTGTCAATGAAGTAGGCCATGATCGTGGCTCATAGGCTATAATCGTGACTGAATGTTCGACAGATGATACATAAGTGAGTTCTTCACTTATGTACAAGAGGAATAACAAGTTAATACACACTTAAGTGAGATGATAAAGGGTCTAGAATTGTTCTGGAGTTAAAGAGAAGTGGTCTTAATTCTTGTTCATGTAATTTATGTAGTTGTGCATGAATCTAATTATATGCAACATAATCTTGATCTATCTCTCCATTTGAGCGTATACTTGAACTCATCTAGTTTGGTGCTCTAACCACCCTTATACACTACTTCTTCTTCATCCTTGCGTGTTCTTAAATGATCAAAAAAGGTGTTTAGTGTTTGTTACAACCTAAACAAGGAGAAGATTAAAAAAAGGAGGAGCATTATCAAAGGTACAAGTGCTGAAATTTCATGTTATTATAATCTATGTATGCATGCATCTAAGATAGGGGAATTTTGGGGATGTCATTGAGTAGGAATTTAAATTTTGGCACCTCCGTGGCCTTGTTGTGCATGTGATGCATGAATCTGCGTATCGCTAACATTAACCCTACTAAACTTTATTATTGAAATGTTATTACTTTTTTGTTTCTATTTTTTATTTTTATTTTTCCCTTTTCATCCCATTTTGCTTCTCTTTTATAATGATGATTGTACTTAATATCAGATGGAAACGTGCAATGAGTTTAGAAATGGTATAATATATTATTTAGGGAAATACCAAATCGTTATTTATTCCCACGTTTTGTTTTCTTTTATTTTATTGTTTTCAGTGTTTTTATTGTATTCATTGGAGAAGATGTACAATTTTAAGCATTGGGAAAGTGTTAATGGAAATTTCAAATAAAATTTTCAAAATTTAATCTTATTGTAATCTTTATTGCTTATTCTTATTAATTGATATCTCAATTTAGTTAAAATTTGTTCCGAGACATTTTAGGTTATTATTGATTATTGAAGTGAATTAGTTTGCAAAAGGATCAAAGTTACCATAGATTTTTATTATTCATTGAGATAGTTAATTTGAATAAAAATTGCATATTATTTATACATATTGAAGCCTAAATGTGAGCTTTTGAGCCTAAGAGAAATATATCATTATATTATGCTCTGTTATTCTTCGTATGTCTATCATGCATTGTTGGATGATTCTAGAAATTGTTTTATTATTCATTTTAAGACCATATTGTTAAACTAGAGGCATTAAAATGATAAAGACATTTAGATGTAACCATCTGTTTTATCCTATTTCTTGTTATTATTACCTATCCTATTTTATCCCTTAAGAGTAACCACTTTTAAGACTTAGCTTTTTCTTTGATTGATTACAACTTCATTGATAGTTGATTGTCCTATGTTATTGATTTAATCATCTTTGAACCCTAAAGTATTTGCATTTACTTGATTTTTTAAAACTTGGATTATATAGAAGAATTTCAAAGCAAAGATCCGATGTGCCTATGGTTATTTATACATGGTGATTATTAAATGTGTTTCTTTTTAAGTGCCTTATTTTTGTTGTAATTTTATAATCTCTCCAAACTTGATCAAAGTTTAAGTTGAAAATTATTTATTGCAAGCATATCAATCAAAAATAAGAAAAGTAAGAAAAGAAAAGAAAGCTTGGAGAATGAGAAGAATTATTTTTGTATCAGTGAAAATTTTACATAAAAAACGTATGTTATAAAGAACCAATTTTAAGTAATCTTTTTTATATGAATTTATTTTAACATTATTAATCATTTAATTATCCTTATCATTCCTTTACCTAACCCTCATTACACCTTATTTAAAAGATTTTTTGATTTTTGCTTCTAGTTTACTCGTTAGTGGTGGAGATGTGATTTTATTGCACACTTATGGTTAAGAATCCTCCTATATATTGATTTTAGAGTTTTTTTATATTTTAATCCTTAAACACTTTGAGTGAATGGAGTGAATTATTTTTAAAAGGTGTGAAATTTTGTAATTTTGATTTTAAAAAATTATCAATGTGATTACTATTGATATTGGTTTGTGAAAGTTTGTTCTAGGATAACTGAGGTCTAATTGCAGGGTAATTTAGTTTATATGATATGATAATTTAGGGTATGGATGGATAAGTTGAGGTTAAAAATGAATTAATGTTTTTAAGTTTAATGATTTGTATGATGATTTCCTTGGACAAGAAACAACTTAAGTATGGAGATGTTTGATAAATGTTTAATAGATTATGTGGCAATTTCTTGATTATTCATGAGTCTTTATTGATTTTTATACATATTATGTTTCTATTTTATGTTATGAGGATTCAATTTCTTTCATAAATCAAAAGGAGAAGAATTAGGGAAAATTATGATAGGAAATGAAAGAATTAAAGTTATTTCAAAGGGACACGCCAGTGTTGATGAAGGACACGCCTATATAAGTAGCCTACATAATCATATAAGTGGTTGTGTAGGTCTTTAGAGTGTGTACAAGTTCGAAGATGTCACTTTGCCCTTTTGAAGATGGATATATTTGTGTAAGTCATACACACGATCGTGTCTACTATCTGTGTAAACTCCTAAAATGTGTCTACATGGGATTTTGAAGAGTTTCTGAGGGTAATACACACAAATGTGTGACAGACTGTGTCCACTCTAGAAACGTTAATTTTGGAATGTAAAAGGTAATTATGAAGGACAATTAAAGAGAGTATAAGTTAGACTCAAAGGAAGTATAAGTTAAAAAGTAGTTTTAATGTTATAAACACACTTCTAAACCTAAAGTGGCAAAAGCACAAAGATTAAATCAAAGATCTACTAGAGAGTTCTCTTCCATTAAAATTTCATGGGAACATATTAAAGATAAGGGGATATGAAATAGATACTCTTTTTTTTATATATGAAATAGATACTCTCTTTTTTTATTCTTCTTTTGAACCTTTTGGTTTGTTTTCTATATTTATGAACAAATTTGTTTAGTTCCTAGGTCCGATGACCCTGATTTGGGATGGACCTTGTGATTTGATTCTTTATTTATTGCAATTTGACTGCTATTGATATTGTAATTCAATTATGCGTTTTAACTTTTGAAGTAATATGTGTGGGATATTATTTCAATATATGATTTCATACAATTGAGATATAGAAATCCTTTTGTATTAATAGATTTTCCATAATTAAAAGGAGGTGCATGAAAACTAGAGATAGGTTGATGTAAATCCTTTGGATTAGGGTCAAACCTAATAGCGAAATTCATGAATTGAGTAATGCGATCTTAGGGGTTTTAACTAGAAAGATATTTTAGCTAATATTCTCGATTAATTAGAAATAGTCTTGAGAAAGACATTAACATAAGCTAGGAATTTCCATGGTCTAATAATCTTCAATTAAATTGAATGATATAATACTTAAGAAATCTTAAGAGGATTCATTACCTACATACTAGTTATTTGATATTGATTAATCTTTGTATCATTTGTGTTTTTTTATTATTGAGTTAAAATTTAGCTTAAATTTAATTAAACTATTGTTCTATTTTGTTAATTAGATAATAGAAAAGAGGTTATTACTATTACTTGTAGTCCATGTCAGATCAACACTCGATATTCACTAACACTATACTATATTTCGTTAGGTGCACTGACTTGTGAGATCTATAGGATAGAGATTAGTTATTTTAATTATCAATCAACCAAGAACTCCTAAATCATAGGCAAAAAAATTTGAGGAGAAATTATTATTAAGAAAAATTCTCACATGTAAACTATCCACTAAAATTCTCTTTAAATGAATTAAAGGTCTTATTTGATATAAATAAAAGAATGTCTAAATATAAAAGAAGAAATGGCATTAATTTCTCTTAGAATTCACTTTTCTTAGGTTTTTTTGTTTTCTTTTTCTTCCTTTTTAGGGATTTTTTTTTACTTAGCTCCATTTAGCCAAAAAACAGCAGATCAGGTCAGACCTGAATAAGTTTCAAACTAACTCAAGTTTGAGAGTCAACTGAAAGGCTCAAATTAGGCCGGTAAAATGATGTTATTTTAGTATTATTGAACAAATGACGTTATTTTGATTAATAGGCTTAAAAACTAAAAACCAAAATATTAATATTTTATTTATTTATACCAAAATAACATTTAGAATCAATATGAGTCCATCTCAAAACACATGTAAAGAGTGGGGCAAAGCTGAACCAATTGTAGTTCATACTCTTATCTTTTTTCTAAATTGAAGGAAAATGAAATCTATACTCAATATTTAAAGAAACATAAGCCAATAGTTTCCATAAAAACCAAAAAATTTGATTTGATTTCGCTTCATAATTTTACTCTTAGATGTAAGGTGGGTAATCAATCCTTAAAATGAATGAGAGTTACATCTTTTATCCATGTTCCATTATGTTTTCTATATATATGGAAGCTAAAACAAACTAAGGACTAACTTTAATTGGATATTTTAAAATCACGTTTTAACTTTGGAATAAGTCTTAATACAAGTCCAAAGGAAATAAAACATCTATGTAAGAAAATTAAATTCTAGAATTGCAACATTAATTTTCACAATTGAATTAAGAAAGAAGGGAATGTTTATGACATTTGATCACTTTATCAAAGTTGTAACTTAAGAAGTCTACTTTATGTTAGGTGGTTCCAAAAACTCTAATTATGCAAAACTATAGTGATCACTTTTTAAGTCCAGATTTGTATTGTTAACTTTAAGCATCCTTTTAAAGTTTCAAATGAAGTCAAAAGCTAGCACAACACTTTCCTTCACGAATCATAACTTAGAATGTCTACTTAACCTTGTTTGAGACACTCCCTCTTAAAACCTATAATAGCTTAAAAGGTTAATGTTGGCAACCGATTAGTCCATGGTCTAAATCTAACCTAAATTTTTTTATTTTGGCTTAGAATTAAATCTTACATCTTAAAACTGGACTTAATAAAGTTTTTCCAGGTTTGAAAATTAAAAAATTACAATAAAGAAATTATCTCATCCCCAATGTAATTTCTAACAATTATACAATTTAAACCTAAATATTTCCATAAAAGAATTATTAAAAGATTCATAAGCCTTTAAATAGAAAATGGGAGAAAAGGTGTATACCCAAAGGTTTGTCATAAAGTAACAAATAGGAGTAAATCTAGTAACCATAAAGCTGATTCAAAACCACGATAGATCCAATATAAACTTACTAATAAGATTACTACAGATCAATAAAATTTAATTTTGATCTAGTAAATATTAAAACATTGATTAAAAATTTTCTAAGAAAAATCATCCTAACAAATTTAATCATCAAGCAAAAATTTCATTAAAAAATATTAAAAGAAAAATTTAAAACCTTTAATAAAATATTTTTATAATCGTGTCAAAAACTAAGTCAGGCTAAGTATAAAGTTTAGCTCAAGATCATAACTTAATCCATAAGATAACCTATCTAAATACAAAAGTACTATAATGATAACACAAATAAGTATTGAACAAGATGTAATAATAGGAAGCAATAATAGGTGATATGTGCTTAATTGGTTATAAATTTATTCTATAACACTTAGAGTTTAATGATATGAAATGCTTAAGACATTCACTTTAATTCATATTTAGTTTTATACAATTCAGAACTGAAGGAGCTAAAATGAGTCAAATGAACCATATTTGAGTCAATTTTTGAAGGTTCACACTCACTTGTCTTCATAGAATAAGAAGAAGAAGGATTAGAATGAAGATGAGACAAGAAAGCCCTAAAAAGAATGAAGAATAACTTTGTCAAGGCATGAGATGTGTCTAGCCCCATGACAAATGTGTCATGTGCCCATGACACAACTAAGTGACACCCATGACATATTGATAGCTCACCCAAAAATCCTACTTTTTAGTATAAAAATATTGTTTCGACAACAAAAACCTTATGTTTTCGTTTGATTTTTTAATTTTAAGAGTGTCAGCTCTCATATTTGAAGAAGATAAGGTGCAAACCTCCATTCCTTTGTAGATCCACAGAGGGTTAGCTTCCCGATGCTAGTTTCGAGGTGATATTGACCCTGAAGAACTTGATTAAACATTTCTCTCATTGTTTGTTGTTCTTCCTCTTAGGGATTGATTATGTTATCCTATGTTTAATGTTTGGGTGTTATGTAAGAATGATTAGATTGTCTATTTGATTATTTTTATATAAGACCCATTGCTAGAATCTTCAATATAATATGTAATTGTTATGTTGAGCTTCATTTGTGGAAACCAATGGTTTTTAATCATTAGGGATAACATAACCTAGGTTAAATGACCAAAGATTTCATGGTTGATGCCTTGATTAATCTGTTTTCCTAACTCATAATGCAGCTGTCCAATTAAATCTAGAGAGCTTGTTCTAGGATGTTCGACCGCTAGGTTTAATTAACGAGTTCTTTTTAATTAAATATAACCTAAGGAGAAATCAGGGTTAAGAGATTGTTAACCTACGATCGACAACTAGATTTAATTAACGAGTTCTTCTTAATTAAATACAACCTAAGGAGAAATCGGGGTTAATATAGCTTATTGTTAACCTATGATTAATAGTAGCTAGGAGAGGTATAAGAACAACAATTAAATGAAATATGTTTAACTGTGTGTAGGCCGAGATTGGACCATTGACCGGGTCCTTAACAAATTCATCACTTTTATCATTTTTAGAATGTTTTCTTTAATTTGTTTTTATTAGTTTAGTTTTATTTTACTTTCTTATTTAAAACCAAGCCAGAACTCCCCCCTCCCCACC
>JAOSBN010000178.1:10643777-10689497 GCA_027563595.1 Erythroxylum suave | reverse complement strand
GTCGGTAAATTTAGCTACGGCCGTATCCCCGACGTTTTCGCACTGTCGTTATATTCCGTCGGTAACATTATTACCGACGGAATATTTGGTTATTCCGTCGGTAATTTCCGTCGCTAAACGTCTTTTTTCTTGTAGTGGAAGTCTCAATCATCTTATATTCTTTATATAAAGAGAACTCACACCGAAATATGTAAGTGGTTCTTTATCTGTTATTATGCTTTTATTATTATATATAGACCTACATCTATCTTTTGCATCCTAGTACCTTTTGCAGATACTAAAGTAAGGCCTTTCAAAAATCATTCAATCTTTTGATAGGTTGAAGTGTTAGTTTATGCCCTTGTAGCCAATTTGTTGGTTGTAATTTGATGTATGATATTATTATTTAATTAATAAAAAGATATTCTTTATCTTTGTGTATTAAGTTAATTACATTTGATGTTTTAATAATAAAGGTAAAATTCCTAGAATAAATACTATGCAATTGAAATTATGATGAGACCATGATCATGAAATTCAATTTATATTTACATTTTATTCTTACATGCTCCTAGTTGTAGTTTCATTAAGACAGGATACTGTTGAAATGGTAGAACTTGAACACATTATGTTTCTTTGTTATGAAGAAAGTAATTGAACTCATAAATTAAAGTATGAAGATACTTAAACTAATATATGGGTGCATATTAGAGAATAAGTCACCCCGGCTATGAGAATCTCAAATGAAATATTACTTATGTGTCTGTGGATTTTCTCATAATGATGGTTATATAATTGATTCTTAGACTTGAGATTATCACGATATCTCATTTGAGAATTACTGTGTTTTGATGTTACTTATGAATTGTTTTAGTATAATTCATTTGGTAGTAATTGGATGCAGTATAAACCATATAGAGATAGTTGAGTAAGTCAATGAAGGATTTGTCACTCTAAAGCAATTAGAGAGAATGTTATACTATTCTTGATTAGTAGTGATTTATTGAATTCTCTAGCTATAGTGAATTGACATTTGAAAAGACATTTTTAAATATCAATTATAAATCAATTAGTAATTAACAAGAATGAACATGATTGGATGAAAAAATTAGATAATATATCCATACTCCGTTCGACTAGAATATTGGATGATGAAAGGATTAAATTATACATCATAACCATGTATGGCCAGATTAAGTCAAACCACTTTGACATTCCTAATATTTGGATGGTCATGACACGTTGCTAGATGTCGATTTTGATCTATGATTATAAATTGTTTAATTAGATAATTACAAATAAATTAAAAGGAGTTTTAATTTATCTGATTCTAATTATGAATTAGAATTATAATTTATAATCATTGCCAATATATAATTAGGAACCTAATGAGTCATACATTAAAGAGCAACTTGTAAAGAAAAATCAATTTTAATTAGGTTAGACTTAACTACAAAGTTTGAGAAACTTTAGGGATCAAATATGAGATATTTAATTTTATTAAAATAAAATAATTATAATTAAAGTTTAACTTTAATTATAAATAAGGAATTTAATTTTTACAAAAATTTCAAAAACTTAACTTTAATTATAAATAAGGAATTTAATTTTTACAAAAATTTCAAAAACCATAATTTTTTTTCTATAAATAGGAATAGTATGACTTTAAGTTTAGATAATTTCTATAGAATTTGGTACTTAACATGCTTTCATGCCTTATTCAAACCTTCTAAAAAAGAATAAAATAATTTGGGCAAGTTATAGTGATTTTGGATGAACACAGGTTAAATTATGACTATTGTAGCTTATTGGTGAATTATGCCTCTTTGACAACTTGACATATGAAAAAATAAGAAAAAAATATAGCTCAGTGTTCCTCCTATATTCAACTTAGTGCATTCTACTTCTTGAGATAATTTTCCATATGAAGAATATGGGTTAAATAGAGACCTATGTTCCACAACACAGATTCTTACTTAAGCCTTCAAGACTCAATTTTCTAAGATGAGCCCTTAAATGTGAGATAAAGGAGTTAATAACCTCTTATAGTCTAAAACAATACCATATTTAGACTCGTATTATTGATAATTTTTTATTAAAAAAATATAGAGCTGTTAAGCAATATGGCAAGCCAACATAGACTTATGTTGGCATTAAATTTTGTCAAAATTATAAGATGTTATGGTAAAAAAAAAAGGAAAAAGAGGGTTAGGAATCAAGAAAGGACAAAAAAAAGCAAAATTAGAACATCTTTGAATAATAAAGCGAGAATCATGGAGAAAAATCTAAGATTCCATCAAGATTCAAATAAGAACATGAAAATCTCAGGATCCATGAGAATGAATCCTTATGTTTTGTCTTCTCTCTTACTTATTATTGGTTTTTATTTCTAGTATGAATTAAATCCTTATTTAGGTTTAAGGATATAACTTATATTAGCTATTTCAATTATTAATATATGATTAATTATTGGTTATGTTGAATTTATTCTCTTGGTATTAATTTTTGAATTTATATCTTATAATAATTGATTCAATATTAAAGGTTGTATAAAAGACTAAAAATGGAATCCAGCACTAGAAAAATAAGCACTTCAGTTTCCTAAAATAAATCGCACTAGAAAAATAAGCACTTTAGTTTCCTAAAACCTTGATTTATTTTTGTTATTTTGTTATGATTAATAAACTTAATATTTATAGTCTTTGTGAGAACAATAACATAAAATTCTTCATAATTAACTTACAAGATTTGATTTTATGTACTTACATATTTAATATTTTATAAAATATTAATCCTAAAATTTTTAAATTTGGATCAAATTGATTAATTAATTTGAAAAGATTGGAATCCAATCACTTTGAAAAAGTCCTTTAATTTGACTTGTTAAAAATTTATGGGACTAAAATTGATTATATTTATAATTTTCATTAACTAATATTTTATCTATATATATATATATATATATAGCCTTAAACTATACAATGTTAGATACAACTCTCACTAGTAGGACTAATGAGATTTGATTATAATATGAATATGATCAAAAATAATTCTATTTAGATAAGTTTAATTCAAGAACGAATTAAAATTAATATAAAAGTGAATGATATAAATTGTTATACTTACAAGAAAGGTAGGATTGGAGGATATAAAATTCTAGGATTTGATCGCCAATAATAAGCTAGATAATTTCACAAGTTCTTAGAGAATATAAAGAGTTTGCCTAAAAACATGGATAAAAAATCTCTTCAGGTGTATTTGACTGATCAGTAAAAGTAAAACTATTTATAAAAACAATAAGAAAACTTTTTATAGGCATAAAATACTAACAACTAGAGTTCTAAAAGGAAATAACATTTTGAAATAGCAAAATATTAAACAATTAAACTATAAGAGCAATGCCTATCTAAGAAGTATATTGATATTGAATTTGTTCTAGAACTTTAGTGTACAAACGAGAACAAGTTTGGCGTCGATTATATGATCTGCTCTAACACTAGTTTATTTATATTTCTACTATCCACAAAACCAACATAAGACTAGTGTTTGACATTGATTACACTCTATTTTTCAACTTCTAAAAACTAACGAAAGACTGACGCCACTTTAATTTTATTTTTGGTTTTGATTATATTCTGTAACGTTTCTCTTTAGTAGCTCTTTCCCTTGAATAAACATCCAAGCTTAACTTCGCTCTCTTAAACTAGCAAAGCTTTACTCATTGTATAAAGATCCATCATTAGATCATTAAGAGCTTCTACTAACTTCTTTGCTCTTCAATGTTTTTCAATGGCACTCTAAAAACTTTTAACATTTAAATAGTTGATGCTTAATTCTTAGTATTTTTATTTTCTGCACAATAATTTGTCCTTAAATCAACACTTTAACATCCCATTATCCCATGATCAAGGTTAGAACCCTAGGATATTGTACATGAGAGTGTATTGAGGAATTATTTGACATTTCATGCATTATATGGCATACTCATACACGTGAATAATGTTGTCACTCATTAAAATACTTGTACATACATTCATTGAAATTTTCCAGGTATAAGTGATTTTAATGTGAATTGTGGATCGTTTGTCCTAACAATTTAATTGGTGTGTATTAAAATTGATTTAGCATTTTTGGTGACCTTTTAGACATTTCGGAAATTTCTAAAAATTTGGGGTATTTTGGACTAGAGAAAATGTAGAAATGGGAGACAATTAATGTGTGACACTTTGTAGCTTAGATGAAGGACAAATGGACTAATGATGGAGTGACAAATGGACCAATTAATGTGCGACATGTGGATCAATAGCTAAGTGACATTGGTAGCCTTACATGGAGGACACATGTTATACATGCAGTGGTGACATATGGCAATGTATCTTGGAGACACCTAAGTCACGTTTTTTGGTAAGGAAAATTTCTGCAGCTCTCTTATTTATCTTCACCAAAAATCATCTACTCTTTCTTCTTGTTTAGCCATAATTGAAACACCTAGCTTGCTCATTCCTATGCATTGGTTTATATGATTGCTTCTCAAATCAATGTTACACCTTGCAAAGTAAACCACTCAGTCTATATGCTGTTTTGTTTCTCTCTATTCTTGTCTTTTCTCAATCCACCGAAATCACATATTTGCTCTCTCTACTTCTTGAATTTTTTTTTCTAAATATCAAGTAAGTTGTGCTTTCATTTTCATGGTAAGAATAATGATAAATGATAAACAGAGGATGTTTTCGTACTTGTAAATGGATGCATACGTGAGTGGTGTAGGAAGATAAATGGATGCATGCGTGAGTGGTGTTGTAGGAAGAAGCAAGTTTAGTGATACAAGCAAAATGAAAATGTGCAGAAAGTGTGAGAAAGGATTGTGATAGATGGAGTTGAATGAAGAATAGTGAAGTGCAGAAAATGTAAGAACAGTATGGAACTAGGTTCTGTTTTTGTTTTTGAGTTGTTATCATTCATGAATTTTGACTTGTGAATAGAGAATACTGAACTGAAAATTGAGGTATAACTGAATCATCAACTTGAAATGGTAAAGAAATGATAGAATTTTGGCAATGAAGTGTGCTGGAGTATGTTATATGAAGTGTATTTACTGAACATCCATTTGTATTTTGGCCATATCTTGATCTGTAAATATCCAAATCGGATGGATTTTGATTTAGATAAAACTAGAAACATATGGATATAATGTTCATGAAGGAATTAAAATTTAATTCTGTCTTTAAGGGTCTTGAAAGTTGGCTTGAATTTGAGAACTGTGTGATGTTGTGGTATTAGAATAGTCTGTAGTATTTTGGTTATAACTTGCATAATACTGAATGAAAATGCATGAATTTGATTTCATTAGAAACTTAAGAGATAGAGGAACATGTTATAAGAAGAAGGTGTTGCCTAAATACCTCATTTGATAGGTCATAATAGTCATACAAAACTGAATCGAAAATCTATCTTGAGAAAATTTTGGAAAATTAGAGCTATAGGTCGAAATTTTGGTTTCAGTTTCAGTTTCAGTTTCATCTTCCTCTTTCGGCCGATTTTACATATCTTTAGGGCATGAATTTGGAGAAACTCAAAGAATAAAATTTGTAGATATAGGTCATAGCTTGACCTCTGTGAAAGTGTCTTGATGAAATAGTGACTAGAGCTTGAATTATGCTTGTTTTCCTAATACGACCTATGACAAACCCTTGTGCAGGAACCTTATATTATGTCCTTACTTTTGGGGACTTTAGAGCTTGAATTGGTCAAAGTATAAAACATGAAAAATTATTTTTGATGTATTATTAATGCTTCTGTGAAACAATTTGGCTAGAAGATATCTTGATAAGTTTATGTAGTTAATTGAAGTCATAACCTAAAAAAATAGAATGTTTTTGTGAGGATGAGTTCAAATATGGAAGTTTTGATTTGTTTAAGGAATAAATGAGTTATTTTAATGAAAACATGATCTTAAGAACGTGATAAATGTGTATAAGGTATGGATGAATGAGCATTGAAGAACATGGGGTATTTATAAATGAGAATTGGGTGAATTTATGAGTATATGTTGTTGGAAAATTTTGGTGAACATATAGATTTAGCTTGCTAAATTTTCAGATATAAAGTACCAATTGTGTGTGTATTATAAGAAGCTTTTTGATCATGGAAATGTTCAAGGATAAGCGTAAAATATGAGTTGATAATGATATAAAGATGTTCTTATGAATGTAATGTGATTCAAAGTATTTAAGTGATGAATTGGGAATGATTGAATCAGAACTAGGAAATTGTGGGAGTGTATAATCCTAGGAAAAAGAGTGGTATATGTATGAGTGATCAATTGTATTAAAGAAACATACTCGATAATTTGTCATTGAACATGCATAATACATGATACATATATAAATGTGCTTATTCATCTGAATGTGCAACGCGGTAATGTGAAAGTGTATGTGATTGTGTATAGAAGAGCACGTTGAGCAACCGCTTCCAAACATTATCGAGACTTCAAGGCAATAAGCTAAAGAGAGCATTGTGAGTAACCTACGATGGTCTTACTTTGATTGTTTGTTTAATTCTGAATTAAATTACTATTTGATATAATTATGATATTACTGATTTCGGACAACTGATTGTTCGAGGAGTTCGATATTCGAGACTGTATTGAGAGTGTTTCTTGAATATGAATGTGATTGACTAAATGTGTTCTCAGCATATATGTTAAATGTCGAACTAAAAGTCCAATGATGAATGTGAATTGGAAAGTAAAAGTGAATGTGAATGACTGAGCATAATGATTGAATATGTGTAATGCATTTCATTCCAAGAAAGGATGAAATATAAAGATAGCTGTGACTAGAGTCACCGGTGAAAAATAGCTTAAAGCTCAGACATCTGTGATAATAGCCTATGGCTCATTATGTAAAATGAGCCCTATATCCCCAATAGATAAGGGATAGTATAAAAGAGCCTGGTATCAACAACAAATGTGAGACAGTGAAAAAGGCACTAGATCATAACATTGTAATAAATGAATTTGAGTCTCATAAACATTGCATACACATACGATATAAATAAATTGAATAATTGCAATATTTTAAGGAATTTTATTGTATGAAATACGTGAATGCTTATCAATGAATATGTTCTGCATGATCGCAATGAAACGATGACTTGTATGGATTTTGAAATGTGGTAATTGTGCATAAAATGTTTCATGATATTACATGATGATAATTGAGATGATGTGAATTATATGATAAAGTGGATCGTTGTGTTGCATGACCTGAGTGAACCATCAAGGATGGTTACTCAACTGAGTTTGCAAAATTCAATCAACTTGCAACTTTGACATTTTCAGATTCGAGAGATCTACGACTTAGCTTCCAAGACTACTTAGAAGAGATTTTGTACAACTTTTGGATAGAAGATATGGCTCAGAGGTTGGTCAGTTAGGACTAAAGGATTTGTCTTAATTTTTGTTAATTTCTCATATATGTAGCATACTTTGTAGACAGAGCTAAAAAAAATATTGTATAAATATGGATGATGGCTTTAATGCTACATTGTAAATCTAGGTTTATGAAATGAAATGAGTACATTTTGGATTTTAGATATTATGCAATTCATGATTTTAATTATGATGTCATGCGATATATTAAAAGTGAATAATTTATCACATCACTTTCATTGGGCATGTGCACATTCATCCGAGGGGTGTACGTGTACGCATTGGATGGAAGTGAGGTGCTATAGTTGGTGATATCAAAGCATATTTTGGCATCCATAGGGATATGTAGAAATGTTAGGCATGAAATAATCTGAGAATTTCGGATGGTAATTGAAGTTCTTGTTTATTATAGGTCATCTGCCATAGGTGATCAAGTGAAACAATCAGCTGACCTAGGATTAGAAAGAGCTAGTGGAGAATTGTTTGTGTCTCGACTTGAAGGAATGCCTCTAAGAATTCCCAAGAGAAGGGAAATAAGTTACAATAATCTGTGAAAGCAAGGGCCTATCTGCAAAGGTCGAGGCATGGCTACAAAGAACAGAGAGGATCTTTGACCAGATGAATTATTAGTTAGATAAGAGGTTCGACTATGCAGTTTCCTTACTGCAAGGCCTAGCTTACCAATGGGGGAAAACTATTCCAGGCAGTACCATTAGGCTTTGTAGTTTGAGATAGGAAGACTTCTTCAGGGTCTTCAAGGAGAATTACATGTCCAAGATCTACATGGATAGAAAGATGATGGAATTTCTGAATTTGAAGTAAGGCAGTTTACCTGTGGTAGAGTATAAGGTTAAGTTCAATGAGCTGATGGGATATGCTACTACCTTGATGCTTACTGAGGAAGATAAGTGTAGGAGTTTGAAAACAGACTGAACATGGAAATCCAGATGAGGTTAGCCATTTCTAATCTAAGTAGTTTTACGAAACTACGAGCTACCTTAATCTGAATCGAGTAATTGTTGAAAGATGGTTAGTCTGAGTATAGATCAGAGTCTAGACAAAAGTGGCCCAGTGAATCTTAGGGCGATTATGGCAAAAGGTTTAGAAAGTGTCAGAACTGAGCTTTCAGACCATCGATAGGATCGAGACAGTCAGGGTTTAAACAGAGGGATAGTTTAGTAGTGGAAAAGGTACAATATCGAGTCAATTACCGACTTGTGAGCATTATGGAAAGAAGCACAGTGGTGAATGCTAGAAGTTGACAGGAGCCTGCCTTCGGTGCGACTCATTCGATCATTAGCTCAGGGATTATTTTGTGGTGTTTAGAGCACAGTCTCATAAGAGAGGAGGTGCGGCAAAACAAATAATGATTCAGCAGAGCCAAGCTAGTGGGTCTGGACAGAGAGGTTGTGGCAGAAGCCGAATGAATTTTGGGAGTGCTACTAGTAGGACTAAGGTACGGAGCAATCAACCGCAGTCTCAAGCTCGAGTCTATGCCATGACGAGAAAAAAAGGCTCAAGACTCTCCAGATGTCATTGTAAGTGTGTTACTAATATTTACATTTGAGACTTATACATTGCTAGAACCTAGATCTACGCATTCCTTTGTCGTACCGCATATGACATCTAGGTTGCATTGTGATAAAGAGTTATTGATATATGGATTAAAGGTGAGTACACCAATAGGTAGTGCCACCGTGATAGGGAAAGTCTGTAAGAGGTGTTTGATTCGAATTGATCAGGCAAAGTTAGAGGTAGACTTGATTGTGTTACTGTTAAAGGAAATCATTGTTATCCTAGAATTGATTGGCTCACTACTCATAGCACCATCGTGAATTGTTATACAAGGGAGGTAATATTTGAATCTCCTAATCAGTTGAGAGTAGTATTCAGAGGTATTAGCCAAGTAGTGTCAGCTAGGCTGATTTCATTTATAAGTGCCTTGAGGTTAATACAAAGGGGATGTGAGGCTTACTTGGCCCACGTAATTGATACGCGAACTGAGCAGAATATGCAGGACATTCCTATGGTTAGGGAATTCCTAGGTGTGTTTCCCACAGAGTTACCCGACTTACACTTACCTCTAGATCGGGAAACAGAGTTCACAATTGATTTAGTTCCAGGTGTTGCTCCTATATCTATTCCCTTATATAGGGTGGCACCTGCGGAACTAAAGGAGTTAAAGACTCAGTTACAGGAGTTACTAGATAAGGGATTTATTAGACCCAGTGTGTCACCCTAAGGAGCTCCAGTCTTATTTGTGAAGAAAAAAGATGGAACGTTGAGACTGTTCATCGATTATAGGCAATTGAATTGGGTCACAGTAAAGAACAAGTACCTGTTGCCTAGAATCGATGATTTGTTTGATTAGTTGTAGGAAGCTTAAGTGTTCACTAAGTTAGATTTGAGATCTAGGTACTATCAGCTGAAGATAGCAGAGGCTGATGTAAAAAAGAGTGCTTTCAAGATCAGGTATGGATATTACGAGTTTTTAGTAATGCCGTTTGGGTTGACTAATGCCCCAGTTGCATTTATCGCATTGATGAATAAGGTATTTTAGCCCTATCTGGGTCAATTTGTGATAGTGTTTATCGATGATATGTCTGTATATTCAAAAGGTAGAGAGAAGCTTGATAAGCATTTAAAAGTAATCCTACAAATTATGACAGAGAAACAGCTATATGCTAAATTCAGTAAATGTGAGTTTTGGCTAAATCAATTAGTATTTTTGGGTCATATAGTAAATGGGCAAGGTATTCAAGTGGATCCAATAAAGATAAAGGAAGTAATGAAATGGGAGGCTCTGAAGAATGTGTCTGAAATTCGGAGTTTCCTAGGATTAGCTAGATATTACTGGAGGTTTATCGAGGGATTTTATTTTATCTCAGCCCCTTTGACTAAACTTCTGGGGAAGAATGTGGTCTTTAGATGGAATGAAGAGTGTCAGAGAAGTTTTGAAGAACTAAAACATCAGTTGACTACAACATCGGTGTTGACTATTCCTTTGGGAACTTGTAGTTATGTAGTATACAGTGATGCTTCACATCAAGGATTTAGATGTGTGTTAATGCATTATGGCAAGGTGATAGCCTATGCATCGAGACAATTAAGGTCTCACGAGGTGAACTATCTGTACATGATTCAGAGCTTACAGCAGTAGTCTTTGCTCTAAAGATATATAGACATTATTTATATGGAGAGACATTCTAGATATACACCGATCATAAGAGCTTGAGATATCTGCCAAGTCAGAAGGAGTTGAACATGAGACAGAGAAGATGGATTGAGTTGTTAAAGGATTATGATTGTAAGATTGATTATCATCTAGAGAAAGCTAATATAGTGGCAGATGCATTAAGTAGGAAGTCGAATAGTAGTGTAGCTCAGATTCAATTATCGAGATTACCAAGCTTGATTTAATTGAGAGCTTTAAATATGGAGTTAAATTTAGAGCAAAGTGAAGCCTTGATTGCTACACTAAAATGAGGATGATGTTGCATAACAGGATTAGAAAAGTTCAGAGTAAAGATCTTGAAATGGTGAAACTGATTGAGAAAATTAAGGTGAATCGATATTATGAATTTGAATTGAGAGATGAAACATTGTGGTTAAAACATAGGGTATATGTGCCTAATGTGGATGAATTAAGAAAGGAAATTCTAGAGAAGGCGCATATAGTAGCTTATGTTATACATCCTAGTACTACCAAGATATATAATAAGCTAAAGCAACATTTCTTATGGATAGGGATGAAGAAACAAGTAGTAGATTATATAGTTAAATGGTTAGTTTATCAGCAAATTAAGGCTGAACATCAAGCTCCAGTTGGGAAGCTTCATTTGTTACCTATTCGGAGTGAAAATGGGAACGAATCACATTGGATTTTATTATGGGATTGCCTAAGACTCTAAGACAAAAGGATGTTATAAGGGTTATAGTGGACCGATTAACTAAGTCGGCCCATTTTTTACCAATAAGAGAGAATAACTCATTGGACCAGTTGGCATGGAGGTATGTGAATGAGGTAGCTAGACTACATGGGGTTCTGATGTCCATAGTACCGGACAAGGATCCTAGATTTACTTCGAGGTTTTGGAAGAGTCTACAATCAGCTATGGGTACGAAGTTGAACTTTAGTACTGCATTTCATCCTCAAATAGATGGGCCGAGTGAGAGGACAATCAGGACCATTAAGGATATGCTTAGAGTATGTGTGTTGGAGTTTCAAGGAGCTTGAGATCAATACATAGCCTTGATTGAATTTGTTTACAATAACCACTATCATAACAGTATTGGTATGGCACCTTATGAGGCATTGTATGGTAGAAAATGTTGATCGCCTCTATATTGGGATGAGGAAGGTTTAAGAATGATTGAAGGCACAAAATTGATACAAGATACCGTGAATAAGGTGACACTAATTCGAAGTCGAATAAAAGTGGCACAAGATAAACAGAAGAGTTATGTATATCAGCACAGAAAGGATATGGAATATAGTGTAGGAGATAAAGTATTTCTAAGAGTCTCACCTTGGCGAGGAGTTGTGAGATTTGGCAAGAAGGGTAAGCTGAGCCTTTGGTACATTTGTCCTTATGAGATCATTGAGATGGTGGGACTGTTGGCGTACAAATTAGCCTTACCAAGTGAAATGTCTTAGATACATAATGTATTTCATATGAGCATGCTTAGGAGGTATAGACCTAATCTGATGCATGTATACCGGCCCAAGAAATTAAAGTTACTAGTAATCTAATTTATGTTAAGGAGTTGGTCAAGATAATGGAATATCAGACAAAATAATTGAGGAATTGAGTAATTCTATTGGTGAAAGTCCTATGGAAGAATCACTGGAGTGAGGAAGCAACTTAGGAAACAAAGGAGCACAAAAAAAAGCAATATCCCCACATGTTTCATCAATTAGGTAAGAATTTCAAGGACAAAATTTCTTAAGGAGGGGAGAATTATAACATCCCATTACCCCATAATCAAGGTTAGAACCCTAGGATATTGTACACGAAAATGTATTGAGAATTTACTAGTACATTCATGGATCATATGGCACACTCATACACGTGAATAATGTTGTCACTCATTAAAATACTTGTAAATGCATTAATTGACATTTTCTGGGTATAAGTGATTTTAATGTAAATTGTGGATTATTTGTCTTAAAATTTTAATTGGTGAGTATTAAAATTGATTTAGCATTTTTGGTGACATTTCTGAAATTTGGGGTATTTTGGACTAGGAAAAATGTAGAAATGGGAGACAATTAATGTTTGACAATTGGTAGCTTAGATGAAGGACAAATGGACTAATTATGGAGTGACAAATGGGCGAATTAATATGTGACATGTGGACATTAGCTAAGTAACAATTGGTAGCCTTACATGGAGGACACATGTTATACATGCAATGGTGACATATGGCAATGTATCTTAGAGACACCTAAGTCACATTTTTTGGCAAGGAAAATTTATACAACTCTCTTATTTGTCTTCACCGAAAATCATCTACTCTTTCTTCTTGTTTAGCCAAGACCCGAAACAACTAGCTTGCTCATTCCTATGTATTGGTTTATATGCTTGCTTTTCACATCAATGTTACACCTTGCAAAGCAAACAACTCAGTTCATATGTTGTTTTGTTTCTCTCTATTCTTGTCTTTTCTCCATCAACTGAAATCACATATTTGCTCTCTCCACTTCTGGAATTTTTTTCTAAATATAAAGTAAGTTATGCTTTCATTTTCATGGTAAGAATAATGATAAATGATAAAGAGATGATATTTTCATGCTTGTAAATGGATGCATGCGTGAGTGGTGTAGGAAGATAAATGGATGCATACGTGAGTGGTGTTGTAGGAAGAAGCAAGTTCCGTGATACAAGCAAAATGAAAATGCGCAGAAAGTGTGAGAAAGGATTATGATAGATGGAGTTAAATGAAGATTAGTGAAGTACAAAAAATGTAAGATAAAATAGTATAGAACTAGGTTCTGTTTTTGTTTTTGAGTTGTGATCATTCATGAATTTTTGACTTTTGAATAGAGAATACTGAACTGAAATTTGAGGTATAACTAAATCATCAACCTGAAATGATAGAGAAATGATAGAATTTTGGCAATAAAGTGTGCTAGAGTATGTTATATGGAGTGAGTTTACTGAACATGCATCTGTATTTTGGCCATTTCTTGACCTGTTCAAATCCAAATCGGATGGATTTTGATTTAGATAAAACTAGAGACATATGGATATAATGTTCATGAAGGAATTGCATTTTAATTATATCCTTAAGGGTCTTTAAAGTTGGCTTGAAATTGAGAACTATGTGCAGTTGTAGTATGAGAACAGTCTGTAGTATTTTGGTTATAACTTACATAATACTGAAGTAAAATGCATAAATTTGATTTCATTAGAAACTTAAGACATATAGTAACATTTTATTAGAAGAATGTGTTCCATAAATACCTCATTTTTTAGATTATAGTGGTCATACAAAACTAACCAGAAAATTTGTCTGGAGAAAAATTTAGAAAATTAGAGCTGTAGGTCGAAATTTTGGTTTCAATTTCATCTTCCTCTTTCGGCCTATTTTACATATCTTTAGGGCATGAATTTGAAGAAAATAAAAGAATGAAAGTTGTATATATAGGTCATAACTTGACTTCTATGAAGTAGCTTGATAAAATAGTGACTAAAGCTTGAGTTATGCTTATTTTCCTAATACTACCTATGACAGACCCCTGTGCAGGAACCATATATTATGTCCTTATTTTTGGGTACTTTAGAGCTCGAATTGGTCAAAGTATAAAACATGAAAAACGATTTTTAATTTCTTATTAATGCTTTTATGAAACAATTTGGCTAGAAGATATCTTGATAAGTTTATGTAGTTAATTGAAGTCATAACCTAAAAAGATAGACTGTTTTTATAGGGATGAGTTCAAATATGGAAATTTTGATTTGTTTAACGAATAAATGAGTTATTTTAATGAAAACATGATCTTAAGAACATGAGAAATGTGTATAAGGTATAGATGGATGAGCATTGAAGAACATAGGGTATTTATAAATGAGAATTGGGTGAACATTGAGTGTATGTTGCTGGAAAATTTTGTGAATGTATAGATTTAGCTTGCTAAATTTTCAGATATAAAGTACCAATTGTATGTGTATTATAAGAAGCTTTTTGATAATGGAAATGTTTAAGCATAAGTTTTTGAGTTGGTAATGATATAAAGATGTTCTCATGAATGTAATGTGATTCAAATGATGTAAGTGATGAATTGGGAATGATTGAATGAGAACTAGGAAATTGTGGAAGTGGATAATTCTAGCACAAAGAGTGGCATATGTATGAGCGATCAATTGAAAGTGATTAAGTGTATTAAAGAAACATACCCGATAATTTGTCATTGAACATGCATAATATATGATACATATGTAAATGTGCTTATTCATTTGAATGTGTAGTGCGGTAATGTGAAAATGTATGTGATTGCATATAGAAGAGCACGTTGAGCGACCACTTCCAAACATTGTCAGGACTTCAAGGCAATAAGCTAAAGGGAGCATTTGTGAGTAACCTAAGATGGTCTCACCTTGATTGTTTGTTTGATTCTGAATTGAATTACTGTTTGATATAATTATGATATTACTAATTCCGAACAACTGATTATTCAAGGAGTTCGATATTCGGACCTGTAATGGGAGTGTTCCTTGAATGTGAATGTGATTGACTAAATGTATTCTTAACTTATATGTTGAATGCCAAACTAAAAGTCCAATGATGAATGTAAATTGGAAAGTGAAAGTGAATTTGAATGACTAAGCATAATGATTGAATATGTGTAATGCATTTCATTCAAAAAATGCATGAAATATAAAGGCAGTTCACCGGAGTCGCCAATGAAAAATAACTTAAAGCTCAGACATCTGTGGTAAGAGCCTATGGTTTTTTAATACTGTCCCTTTTCCATAAGGATACAGGGCTCATAGTCAGCCCGCCGACCTCGCCCGGCCTATGATTTGCCCATTTTTTTCCAAAACAACGTCATCACGAAACTTTTTTTCTTAAAAACTCAAATGCCAGGCCAGCCCGTAGTGGCCCTTCAACCCATAGGCCAGGCCACAAGTCGATCAACCCACTGAGGGTGGGTCAGGTCAGGCCCAACCCGGCCCATTAACATGCTTATATACTTTAGATGAGATTTTTTCTCTTTTTTTATTGACTTATAAATTCATGAAACAAGAAATAGGAATGATAAGAACAATCTATTTTAAAGACTTATGTTTAACAATGACAAGAGAAACAAAAAAAAGGAAGTGAATGTAAGATACAATGACAGGAGAAACATTAACAATTGATATCAAGAACAAACTTGAATATATAAAATGACTTTGATGCCAAATTTTGATACACCTTCACCAATAAGATTAATGAGATCCAATACTAATATGCATAGGATCAAGGGTCATTCTATCAAGATAAGTTTGATTCAAGAATGGACTCAAAATTAACACAAGAGAATAATGACATGAAACATCATACTCATACGAAAGATAAAATTGGGAGTAATAAAATTTTAGGATTTGATTACTACTTGCAAGATAGATAAGATCATAAATTATCAGATAATCTAAAACAAAAGTTCCTCTAAAAAGAAATATGAAGGAAAAGCCTTCCAAGTGTATTTGATTGATCAATAAAAATTAGACTCCCATTACAATAATAAAAAGAAACTTTTTCTATAGGCATAAAACCTTAAAAACTTTGTTTACATTTATCAATTTTTATGTTAAATGGTCAATGCTCATCCATTTACTTTCTACTATCCTTAAGTATTTTGGCTCATTCAAAACTCTGGAATTTGGTACCAACAAAATGACATCTTCCTAATGAAAGAATGGATTTCTTAAAGTAAGACAACACGTTCTGTGTTTTAGTATTCTTATGTTGCAAAGAATTTTGAGATAATAATCTTACAAGGTCATACGAACAAGTAACTTTTTAGTCTAATAATTTATTAAAAGCATGCATAAATACCTTTTTGAAGTTAGAAAGATGTGTGCAGTCGAGAATTAATTGGTGATATATGACACAAAAATAACAAATACATAATCATTTCTAGATTGCCTGATAGCCACTATAACAAAACTAAGATTTAGCCGTGATTCTTTTTGGTGATGATTTGAAAATTGTTGCTAAAAGTAAGCTTTTGGCAATGATTTTCAATAATGTCACTAAAAGTAAGCTTTTGATGATGAATTTCAATGACATCTCCAAAAGCTTATCTTTTGATGACGTTTCCATGAATCGTCACTAAATGCATGTGTTTGGCAACGATTAATAGGATTTGTCACAAAATGCTCCATATTTTGCGACAGTTTACCATTTTCATCACCAAAAGTGAGGCCTTTGGCAACAAATTCGTGAATCGTCGCAAAAAGATCAACTTTTGACGATGAATTTTTAAAATCATTGCGAAAAGTTAAAATAATTATAATTTTAACCTAATGCATTCAAACTTTGTAAATTTATTTAAATCTATGAATTTATACATAAATGATTCTTTAATGATGCCTATTGTACATAATATACTCCGTTCACACAAATTTCTTAAGCAAATAAAATAAAGCATCTAAAAATTGTAAAATCATTTTAAAGTGTTAACTATATTGTTGAAAAACACATGGTAGGTAATTTAAATTTTGAAAAGTAAATATTTTGTGGACATAAAAAGATAAATATACCTAAAGTTTTAATGTTATAAGATCAAAATATCATATATTTAAGTTAACTACTATTCTTAATCATTAATATTTATTAAATAAAGTAATAATAAATATAAATATTGAAATATGTTGAGCAATATAATATAATGATATGTGGTAAGTACTATAAGATTTTAATTAGAGATTAGCAATTTTTACAGATAAAATAATAAATAAAATTTCAAGCCTAATATTCTATTGAAAAGGAAAAGAAATAATTTTTTTTTCAATTGACATTAGACTTGGTAGAAAAGGTAAAGAAGTTCCCAATGTCTTGATTCCCAAGAAGGCTCCTTGCATGTTACAAGCCTTCATTTGACACAATCAAAGATCTTCCCTAAAATGTTGGTATATTGACACCCTTTTCCAACAACTTCTTTGTTTTAATTAAATTTGCAATAGATTCAATTAACAATTTCCCAGATGCAATATAGATCATTGCATTAGATTAAGGACATGTACCATGCATTTCACCTAATGAGCAAATCGTATAGAACAATCAAAGCTAAATCAAACGGTATAAGGAACTCAAATTTGAATACATGCATACCTGATTGAATGACTCCATCATCATCACAATGAATAGATATAGTTTTTGCAATTAAGGATTGTTCCAAAACAATCAATTTCCCTAATTCTATACAGATCATCGAGACATTGCCACCGCCTTTATTTCCATCTATGCTCTCTTGAAGATTTGAGCAAGCTTTACAAAGATATATATAGTATATACTATCAAATGTTCATATAATAGCTACATAACAAAAAATGAGATACAAATTATAAAGAAAGAGAGGTAGTTCAGATGATACTAAAAACATTGAAGAAGAAGATCACCTATGAATGTAAGAGGTGATTAATGTTTTATGAGAAGATTTGTCATTTTGAAGAAGAAGATCTTACACGAAGGCAAGAGGTGATTTCATTAGGGAGAATTTTGCCACATTCCTGCCAACAGAATTCATTTCTTACGTTAGAAACTAGTTGCCATGTTGACATTTAATGATGAATTAATGTTAATAGTTTTATTCTAAAAATTCAATTTAGCATAAAATTTATTATGTTTAATTAAATTCTTTTGGTAATAAAATCCCATAAATTCTCAAAGGTGGAATGAAAAAATCCAAAATTGAATGTAACCATATCAAATCCAAAATTGAATGTAATCGTACCATACAAATCCTAGCAACAAAAAGAAAAGCTCATTCCTTTTTAGTGATGCTAAAAATAATCTTCACCTTAATAACTTGTTATTTATTATGATAAAAAACAACATAGCTTAAGTCCAACGTTATATTTGAACCAACTCTCTTGCTGAAGATACACTTGATCCTATATTCGTGAATAATGAAAATATACAGTGGTTTTGTTATTAGTTAGTGATGAATTTATAAAGCTTATGAAGTGTTCGATTAATTGTCTCTTAGGGATAGTTTAGATTATTTTGCTATATATTTTTTAGACTTGGATAATTGATACTTATACTTACTCTTTCGTTTTTGCCACAACTAGTTACTGTTATTGATTGATACTTATATTTACAAAAGAAAATAAGTAAAACTAATGTTGTTAGTGATTCATATGAAGTAATTAACCATTCCTAAATGAGTAGAATATCATGGTTCCAACCTATACATTTGTTACGTGTATATGTTTTGATGCCTTGCTAATTTATCTGGTTTTGATCATTTTACTTTTAATTGTTACGTCTAATGATAGCCTCATGTGACATTGAAATAAATTCCTTATGATGGATCCATATCTATGTTATAAGTGGTATAGATTTGGTGTAAAAGCAATTATATGGTAAATATATACATAAACATTCGTTACAGAAGTAGCCTTGATTCTCTGACAAACCTTTCATCAAATAGTTAATAGGGTTTCGTCAAAAAAGTATGGAAGGTGGAAAAATACGTCAACCTATACACATCCAACATAGAAACATAATTTACCATCTTCCAAACAAAACCCATACACCACTTGCCAAACACAAAACCCACATAAACTCTAAAACATAGTAGAAAAATATAGCATAAGAAGGTCTTGAAAATATAAAAGAGAAAAGAAGAACAGTATATACAGGACACAACACTCGATTGACGGTGACAACCACAACATAAGAGACAACTATTATAGAGGAGACAACGCTTCTTTGAAAACACTACGGCTAACATGAAAACAAAGAGAGCTTCATTTATTTGTTTATAATAATCTAGTAGAAAATGAAGTCATTTGTTGTTGAACAAAATGACATCATTTGTTGTTAAGCAAAAAGACGTTACAATAAACCATAAAGTGACGATTCAAATTAATTCACAATGATTGTTTAAGTCTAAAAATAAATTTACTTAACCATAATGTCATTAAAAAAATTATAAAACTAGAAAAAATTTATATTACATTTATTTATACTTTTTATTTATCTCTTATAATATATATGATTTGACAATTTTATGTGATCTCACAAAATTCTATTTATTATATATAAGTTCTATACTATTTTATAGAAATGATATATTACAAAAAATTTGCAAAATAAAAAATCTAAAACTATCACCTATTATTTATCATAAATCATCGCCAAATGTTACAGCAACTACTATAAAAGACGTTGTTTTAGCTTGAGCTAAAAGTAAAAACTCAAGCCCCCTTCCCCAAACCTTCTACATGCCACTCTTCTCTTCATTTAATTTTTTCTTCTTCGATCACCGGCGGTTGAGGTTAGTTGCATGTGCTTTGGTCTTGAGATTTTTTTTTCCTGCATTCATTATTGTTGTTATATGCTTTGATGTTGGTCAGTTTTATGAAAGTTGTTTGAGTTGTTTGGGTTAATTTGGACTGTTAGTGATTGAATGTTTATTTTAATATGTTAATATTCGTGAAGAAAGGGAAAAGATGGGATTTTTGTAGTTAGCTAGGGGTGAATTTTTTTAGGCCTATAAAGTGTTTGATGAAAGTTCTTTTAGGGATGAAATCAAATTAAAATGTTAATTAAGTTCATTTAACCTAAAACTAGGTCAATGGAATGAATTTATGTAAATTCTTCATATACATATTTAATTCATTTGAGTACATATATGAAAAAATAGATTAATTAGATAAAAAATTTGATCTTATCAATATGCATTATATGGGAAAGTCCAATGTTTCAAATGACATTTATGAATATCTGAGCCATTTAGCAGTTAATTATCAGTTAATGAACTCTTTTCTTCAAGATTTATTTGTTGAATAGGATAAACATGTTAATCAACCTTGTTCCTAGAGTTTCAGTAAAATTTCCATTATTTAATTACATGCAATATTGTTTTACTTATTTAGAGATTAATTTCACGTTTAGTTATTGTTCACAGATGAAGCTAAATATCGTTGATATCGATAACTTTGATGTTTCAAACTGTTTCACAATACTTTTGAAACAAAGGACCCAGGATCGTTATTATCAACTGCATAAATATTACAAATCTTTTCCTTCGGAAGAAGAGGCAAGGAAACATGTTATGGAACGAATGTCTCAAGAAAATTGAATTTGTTTGTCTAATTATTGGGCCTCTCCCAACGTTTAGATTTGTTTTTTTTTCTCTTCACATGTTCTTCCATTAATCTTATTACACAATCTAATGACTGTTACTTTTCTTTATTTAAGAGGTGAAAAAGGCAAAGTTAACAGAGGAAAAAATGAAAACTGCTCACAACCAAGGCTCAAAATCATTTGTTGTCCTACGAAATAGATATGTATGTTCTTTGTAAATAATTATATTACTAGACATAACATCATTTATTGTGTTATATTTTTTTTCCACAAAACATAGTCAGAAGGAACTATATAGAGAAGAGTATGATAAGATCACACTCTATAAACTGACACACCATAAGGAAGGTAAAAGCTGGATGTCGGAAAAAGCGCATAACAATAGTGTAAGTATACAAATTTGTTTACATTTTAAGTTTATTTATTTAGTGATACTAACTAATAATATTTAAATTAAATATTGATTTTCTTTTTTTATTTTAGAATAAGATGCAAGAGTTATTGTAAACATCAATATTTGACAGAAATGAGTCAAATGTAGATGACATTTACAACAAGGTATTTGGTACATGATCTGGTTATCAAAGGGCTTGGGTTTGGCCCTACACCAACTGCTTCATCTTCATCAAGACCAATATACGTTCATCATCTTGAAAAAGAAAATAAGTCCCTTGAAATAACCTTAGTCTGATGTCGCCTTGAGATTAATTCAAAATTTAACCAAGGATTACATACAGTGCAACCTCAGGTTGTTTTTGTTAAGAAGCCAAAAATAAAATTTAATTCTTAAGTAACTAAATGCAATGCAAACTAAACTATATAAATGGGGTTTGATTTGGTTAACTAGCACTAAAATTGCAATGAATTAAAACAAACATAAAGGATTTATTTTTGGAATTTTAAATTTAAGGTGAGTGCTATGAAATGAAAAAAACACAAGTAATTAACAATGATAAAAACAAGTCTCCAATTCAAAAGCATAGGCAATCATCACTTAAGCAGATATGGGAGTTAAAAACAATGAACCAAGAGTAATAATCAAGCTTTTAATTCAACAACCGAGCCACCTCGAATTGTTACAAAAATATTTTCCAAAGTTCCAATCTACTAACTGCCACCAAAATAGTAAAATAAAATTAAGGATACTAAAAACCAATTATTACTCAATAATTAATAAAACAGAATTAAAGCTAGCAACCGATATAATGATCCAATAATTCAAGCCACCCTGAATAATCACCAAATATTCAATAAAATCTTAATGCAAAGTCTTGACCAAAAACAAAATAATCATATTCTGCAAAATATCAGTCGCTAAACAATAACCCAACCACAGAAATCTTCCAATACAAAGATATAATCAATACATAACTTCAAATAATTAAATAGTTATCCTAAAACCTAGGAATTACAAAATAATTAAAGGAGTAGAAGATTAATATAGCTTAAACTCTCCGATAAAGACCCAAGCTCCTACCATTGCTATTTAATCGGAGGATTAAGGATAACTAGCCACAAAAAACCATAGAAAACACTGCCAACGGTAAGCTCTGATGATCAGCCATGGACTATGGGAATGATGGTTTGGATTTGTGGGAGTTGAGAAAAAAAGGAACGAAAACTAGGTCATCCCTTAGTGGAGAATGCTGCCATCAACATACCCTTGTTGTTTCTTTGTTTCTGCGTTCTCTCTTCTTTTTCAAATCTATGCCCACCACCTCGTTTTTTTCTGCTTACGTTTGGCGTTCTGCCTTTCTCTTTTTAAAAGCCCACGCACACCATGGTTCTAGCCCTCCTTTCTGCGTGTTTTTATTCTCTTCCTCTGCTGCGTTGTTTTGGGCCTCCTTACCCCACCATGCGCTAGCGTTTTGCTTGCTTCTTGCTTGCAGCGTGTGTGCGTTTAGCTCCCTTTCAATGGCAGCGTCTTGCTTCTGCTCTGCAGCGTCATGCGCGTTGCGTTTTTCTTCTTCCCACTACTGTGTCGTTTTTTAGCTTGATCTGGTCTTCTATCTGCTGCATTTTGCCCTTCCTTGCCTCACCATGTTGTGTCGTTTTAGCTTTGGGCTGCTAGTTCTTTATCTTTAAATTTTAATTTCCCCCGAGTAGCCTACAATCAAAATAACAAATAATATAACATCAATCGTCCTAAATCAATTAATCACAGTAAAACCAAATTATGACAATTTTACCCTTTTAATCATAAATTAAATATAAGCACAATAATTCAAATAATAATCAAATAATGCATTAAAAATCAATTATAGTGACAATAACTCATCCAAATGATATGAAAAAATATATAAATAAATCCTTAAGAAAAAGGTGGCCAATCATGAAAAGTAGTTAAGAAAATTACTTGGCCCAAATTATGTAAGCAGTGAAGATGAAGACAGGTCTAAGTGACTAATTTAATATTTGTATTTTATATTTTTATATTTTTAAAGTTGTAATTAAAATTTTGTACGTGATCTAATTTAATATCATTTTATTTTTAATATACAATGCTTCTAATTTTTAATTTTTATAATAAATTAATCAAATATTATATACGACAATATAGATTTAAAATGTCACAAATAATTATAATTAATATGGTATAATATTTAGTTAAACTGTATATTAAAAATTTGACAACATTTTCGAAAAGGTAACTAAAAACTTTCAGCTACATTTTCAAAAACATAGCTAATACTTTTTGGCTACATTATAGAAACGCAACTAAAAACATTTTAACTACGTTTTGGAAAACGTAGCAAACAATCTTTCGCTACGAAAGTATTTTGTAGCGAAAATATATTAGCAATGATTTCTCAAATAGTGGCTAATCTTTTTCAGCTGCGAAAATGAAGAATAGGCAAATCTTTTGGTAAATATGAAAAAACTTCACCTATAACTTTTAGCTATGAAAATTTGATGACGACGAATTTAAATCATCGTGAATTATTATTAGCAACTATTTTTGAACTTTTAGTGAAGATACATTATGAAGTAGAGCCTTGATTTGGCATAAGTTAACTTCATATAATAATTAATCAGTATGTTGATATAATAAAATAATTCTACGGAATAAAACATGATACGAGAAGTAAAACATTTGTATCATCGAAAATCAATTAGATGTGACGGCCGAATCATGTCAATTGGCCCATCACGGTGCAAAATATACGCAAATGTCATTTTGGAGGAAAACCATTACAATGTCAACTTCATACAGATCCCTTTAATGCATACATATGTAACAAGATACATCATCATAAATCGACAATAATTCACACATTTAAGATAGAATAATGATCTTGAAGACATAAGATAGAATAATGATCTTTAAGACATAAGAGATGTTGGCCTACCTAGCATCACATATCTGAAAAATCTTAAAACGACAGAAAATCTCTAGAGGACAAATGGAAGAACCAAAGTCCCTATTATTGTTAATTATGTTTTGGAATTTGCAGTGATCCGACACCAGCTGCCACTGCTCCAACCGGCTGGCCGGCGATATGGTTCCCCTCACCTTTTACTATTTCAATTTCCACACCCCCACCCGCCTGAATTCAGACCTACACAAACTACCTCAATGCCCTTGTCTTGCTTCCTCGTTGAAATCTTCTTCTCTTCGTCCAACTCCACTAAGTATAAGGATGTAAATTGTATGCTCTTAAGTCATGAAAGTAATAGTTTCTCACCATTTGTCATTTATCAATATTGAATATGTACAGTAAACGTATGTTCTGATTGATGTAGAAAGTCATCAGATGTATCTAATTAATATTTATCATTAAATACAAATATGACAACAATATTTAAAGCATTTAATCAATTTTTGTAAATGTTGCAAGTTATAACAAACTTTTATTGGATAAATGGTTAATAAATTTTATTAGTTTTGATGATGTCACACGCATTTTTTAAGGCTAAAGATATTTGTTTTTTTAGTTATTAATGATTAATTGAATACTAAAAATGATATGATGTATAAGGCTAAATATTTAATTCCTTTTTCAATGATTTATCGTACTTGTTTAGTATATCGAAATGAAAAAGAGGTGAATTAATAAGTATTTCAATGTGTTAGCACAGGGATAGACAAACAGAAAAGCCACAAAATAGTATTGTATAGTGAGTTAAAAGTTGAAGGGCTATAGACAAACAGAAAAGCTACAAAATAGTATTGTATAGTGAGTTAAAAGTTGAAGGGGCTTTTGAGGTCGTATCAGTCATTTACTTTTGCCAGCAAAATACAAAATACATCAAACAAGAAAAATCCACGTATCAACTTGAGCATTCCTATCCTATGTTTATTCTCTTCCTGCTCTTCATCAACTGGCAGCATCTCAACGAACACCGCCCCGAGACCCACGACCATGGAACCATCCTTCGCCGCCACAACCACCCATATCCTCCAGCACACCACCGCTTTCCTCTCCCAAGCCATCTCTCACTTCGACTTCCGCCACCAACTTTTGTCCATTCTCCGCAGCAACTTGACTCCCTCCATGCAAACCTCCACCCTCAAACCCCTAAACCTCGCCTTTGAAACAGTCGAAAAGTCCATATCAACCACTAACCCTTCCGTTCAGTTCTCTTCGCTTCGCCTTGCTGAAAAACTTATCCTTTCTTTCCCTAAATCGTCCTTCTCGTCATTTCTTCTCTCTCTCACTTACGCACTCACGTACCAACACACTAATGCTGCACTCAGTGTGCTCAACATCTTCCAGCTAGACCCTTCCCTAGCTCGGTCAGAAATAGCTCCGGTTCTTTTTGAGGAGCTGTTTCTGTCACATCTTTTACCAGTTCTTCAACGGTTCAACGAGAAGAGAACAAAGATACTGTCATCCTTTTCAATGAATATGGACTACGAGGGTGATGATAATTCAATATGTGATGTATCGGTAGCTGTTCCGAGCTCGAAATTGCTGGCGAACATTTGTGGGGTTCAAGCTTTGGAGTTGAAGGAGTTAGAGAGCGCTTATGAAAAGGTTCTTGACAAAAATTGCAGAGTCTTTGCTAGCTACTTTAAGGAGGTTTTAGAGACCAATCATGAGAACATTTCGATTAAGCCACCAACAGTGATTCTGGAAGAGATAGGAGAAGCTGAAGATAACATCAAAACGGATGGAGTAGGGTTGAAGAACGTCCGGCATAATGTAATGCTAAATCCATATTCTTGACCTTTTACTTTGTCAATTGCCTTGCAATGCTAAATCCATATTCTCAACCTTTTACTTTGTCAATTGCCTTGCAAATTCATTATAATTTTTATCAAGTAATTCTAATTATGCTTAAGTTTAATACTAAGCAAGTGTATGAATGCTTACGTTAATATAATAAGAGCTTCCCGCACTGTTTAATCAATTTTTTTGTCATGTTGTCCTCCTTTCACCTTAGTTTATCTGGTCTGACATTGAGTTTTGACAATTTAGTTTATAAAACAGTAGATAAAAATCTTAGGAAACCTGTCACTCTGTCACTCTTTGTTTATGTTTTGATCCTTGATGCGTTGCAACTTTCAATGTGTCAAAGCAGAACTAGGGGACATATTCCTCAATTTTCTGTTATCACACTGCCAAAATAGAATTGAAAACGGTATAACAAAATTTCCAATTTGTCAAAAATAACCAATCGATTGCATGAAGATAATTACTTGGTGGTGTTATTGGATGAAGTGGATTGTTGAATGAAAATTGTGTTTGTATATCGAGTTTGTGGATATAGCATGCCTGAAACAAATTTGCTTCAATTTGAGAACTCTAATTTCAATTTCAGGCTCAGCAGAATATTAGGATTTCAGTTGCCATGAAATCTGTCCGGGCTGTGGGTTTCTATGGAACTGCAAAAATGTTAAAGGGCTAGTAGTGATGGTTGATCTGGGGGATGAGTAAATAGTGGTTAAATATTGGTTGTCGTTATTTGTCATTTGGACGGTGGTTTTTATGATTATAATGGTGGCATAGTTGATGGTGAGGTCCAGGTGGTAGTTCTGACGGGAATAGAGTGGCGGATGTGCAAGCTGGTGATGGTGAATGTGGAAAAACGAGAACAAAAGTTTTACTCTCAGTTTTCCAAATGCATATTAGCAGAGAATTTCTATTTTGTTGTTCCTTAGATAACTACATCCACTGTTGGGCTTAGCTCATTTACCGTACTACATAAACAGTCTAAACTAAACGTCTCCTGGAATTACGGTGAAAAGTGCACCCATCATTCTCTGCTTATCTGACCACGAAAACTCAAAATTCATAGGACTGATACATGTCAGGAGGCCAAGTTTACAGAAAATTTTCAACACCAAACTTAAAGATGGCTTCTTTTTTCATAATTCAAGTGTTTCTAATGATTGACTGATCAAGTTTGTTTCTTTATCCTGTGTTCTTAAATGGTTCTGTTAATACACCACCACAAAAAAATAAGAGAGAGGTACTGTCCTTTAAGGTTTATAACATGTTTTTTCTCGTGTCATAGCCAATATGGCGTGAAGAAGAAAAATCGCTGGAACTGTACAGCAACGGCTTATGTACTTCTGCTACACTATCTTATCCTCAGAGAGTCTCCCTAGAAGATCTCAGAAGTCAGAGCAGTAGGAGGTTGACGGTATCGCCAGGTTCAGTTTCAGAGTCCGAAGCCGAATCGTCCTTGGATGATAATTTGGTTGATTGTTCTTCATTGGAATCCGAAGTTGAGGTAGAGACATAAACAAGAAAAGAGGTCGCTATTATCTGGACTGATGCACCTAGGCGATTATTCTAGTACTGAAATGCTGTTGTCTTTGTCTTGTAGGAAAACAACAGACAAAGAACCTCGTTTGAGCCATCAGAAAGCCGAACCCGAAAACACAAGCAGCTTACAGTTGCAGATTCCATTAGGTATGTTCTCATGAACGGCCTCTATCATTTATAATTTTACGCTCTCTCCTCTGAAGTTCTGATATTTGGATTCTTTCTGTCACCCATAGTTCTTCAGATCATCCCATGGCGGATGCCGATAACTCCCCAGGTGGTGGGAAAAATACTCCGCCAAAAGACTTTGTCTGCCCGATAACAAGCCATCTTTTTGACGATCCGGTGACTCTAGAAACAGGCCAGACTTATGAACGCAGAGCAATTCAAGAGTGGCTGGACAGGGGAAACTCAACATGCCCAATCACGCGCCAGAAGTTGCAAAGTACACAACTACCTAAGACAAATTACGTACTCAAAAGGCTTATAGCTAGTTGGAAAGAGCAACACCCTGTTTCCGCCTCAAACCAATTAGGAAGCCCACATCAGAAGGCTGATGCAAGCTTCAAATCATCAGGAACGCCTCCTACTGCTTCTCCTAATAGTAACAGTATCATTAGCCAAACAACCATTGACGGCACAGTTAGTGAGCTCAGACAGGCCATTAACAATCTTTGTATGTCAGAAATTTTGCACGAGTCTGAAGTGGCTGTTCTTCGAATAGAGAGATTCTGGAAGGAAACAAATATGGAATTTGATATGCAGACCTTGCTTTCAAGACCTCCAGTTGTTAACGGATTTGTGGAGATACTTTTCAATTCTGTCGATCCAAAAGTGTTAAAAGCTACGGTTCTTCTCCTCTCTGAGTTGGGATCAAGAGACAAAGGGGTGATCCAGACACTGACGAGAGTTGATTCTGATGTGGAATGCATTTTGGCACTTTTTAAGAACGGTTTATTGGAGGCCGTTGTGTTGATATATCTGTTAACGCCCACCACAATGAGCCTCCTGGAGATGGATCTAGTAGAATCTCTCCTAACAGTCATTAAGGAAGACAAGGATATGTTGAGTATGTGTGTGAAACCAAAAACAGCTGCAGTTCTATTACTGCGTCAGATTCTCAGTAGCAGTGAAGAAAGCATTGTTTCCTCCATTGCCAACGCCATTATTTCAACGAAAGTGATTGAGAAAGTTGTTCGCAGCTTGGAAGCTCAGTGGGCAGAAGAGAGAATTGCAGCAGTTAGGATCTTACTCAGGTGCATCCAGGAAGATGGGAAATGTAGAAATACCATTGCTGACCAAGCTGAGCTTGCTCCTGTTTTGGAGAGCTTCTGCACTGCTAGTGATTCAGAACAATTTGAGATCGTTCATTTCTTATCAGAATTAGTCAAATTAAATAGGTAACTTATCTCGAGATTTCTTTTGGTTTCTCTTGAATTTGGAATACTTTCCCCCAGCAATTGAATTTTCAATAAAATTCTTAGGAGGACATTCAATGGACAAGTCCTTCACATCATTAAGGATGAAGGTTCTTACAGTACAATGCATACCCTGCTGAACTTCTTACAGACAGCTCCACAAGAGCAATGCCCAGTAGCGGCTGGTCTTTTACTCCAACTTGATCTTCTGGTATGGACATGTCTCCTCTTTTTCAATTATCTCAAGTTACGAAGTTTGAAAAATTAAGATGCTTGATTGTTTCTTTTTACTTAACATCAGTATTGCCATCACTTTTTGTTCGAAAAGCACTTAAAAGGGTTTAATGACAGAATGTAGTTACTGTAAGCTAATGAATACTGTATTGGTCGATAGGCTGAGCCGAGAAAGATGAGTATATACCGTGAAGAGGCAATAGACACCCTCATATCATGCCTAAGAGAAATTGAATTTCCTGCTGTTCAAATAGCTGCGGCAAAAACAATAGTCTCTTTGCAGGGGAGGTTTACAGCCTCTGGAAAATCTCTTACCAGAGCCATGCTTCTGAAGCGTACTGGACTGGACAAAAGTTACAAAAATCTTATAAAAATGGAACAAGTTGGAAGCTTTTCTGAAGAAGTAGTGGGAACCTTGGTCAGACTCTTTGAATTTTTCTGAATAAAATCTTGTCCTCTGACATTTTGTATATGAAAATACAAATTGATTTTCTGTGTTGCATTGGGAACAGCAAGAGGAAGAGAGAGCAGCTGAAGATTGGGAAAGAAAAGTGGGGTTTGCTTTAGTAACTCATGAGTTCGGTTTGCTGTTCGAAGCTCTATCAGAGGGCCTAAAGAGCAGATATGCAGAGTTGTGTTCAGCATGCTTTGTCTCAGCAACGTGGCTTGCACATATGCTTAATGTTCTTCCAGACACAGGGATACGAGGAGCGGCCAGAGTCTGCTTGCTCAAGCGCTTTGTTGCAATATTCAAGTCCGCAAAGGATATTGAGGACAAAGTCCTTTCATTGCTTGTGTTGAAAAGCTTCATAGATGATGCTGGTAAGTAACAATATTGGTCAGTATTACTCCAGCTGCCAAACTGAGGTTCAGAAAGACACCTGCACAAGCCGTAGAAACATATTGGAAAGATTTCTAATTTCACATTCCGAGACTGCAAGATTAACAAATCTATTTGGTTTAAGACACCTCTATCATAACTTTGCTACTGTAATTTTCAGATGGCTTGCGGGATATTACTTTCTACATGAAGGATATCAAGAAAGGTCTGAGGGAGCTCAGAAAGTCATCCCGACTAGCATTTGAGATCATGAAAATCCTGAGCGAGGGACAAGACTCTAGTGCTGTAAGTTAATAATAAAAGTGTTTTTAATGCAAGTTGCTATACATTTATTTATCGTTTTAGTTCTCAGTCAATAAAATAATGACAATAAATTTGTTTTCGAGCACCAGGACTTGTGGAGTCATAAAGAATTAGCTCTAATAGATTGCAGTGAGAACGGAGAGGTGCTTTCAATTGCTTGTTTCAATGACAAGATTTTTTCTGGCCATTCGGATGGAACCATCAAGGTAATTCTCTCATAATGTTATTGCAACCAAACCAAGCACTTCATCCGGCTAGATCATTGAATGAGGGATGAGCACCTAGCTTCCTAGAAAAGTTCTATTTCACATTGTTAAGTAACCCACACGATTAATTCATACCGTGAATGGCTATCCTCTTGCTTGAAATGACTCAAGTTTCGCGAATACAAGTTAGATGATATTCTTTTTCTCAATTTCTGTAGGTTTGGACAGCGAGGAGTAGCATTCTTCAACTCATCCAAGTAATTCGTGAACACACCAAGGCTGTCACTAGCTTAACAATCTTACAATCTGGCGAAAGATTGTACAGCGGTTCAGCAGACAAAACCTCAAGGGTATGTATACTCTTTCCACACTTTTGTTTTCATTGGTAGAAAACATTAGTTCTCTATGTAACCCTTCTGGAGTCGGGAAGCCCGGCAGGAAAAGGTCGCTTAAGAACAGACGAAACTGAACTAATTAGCTGCATAGATGACCACTAACTCAAGAGACATAAGACAGGTTTACTAACCAACCTGCCTTCAAAACTGACAGCAATTTAATCAAACAACTCTCTTTGTTGCTTCAATGCCAAAGTCTCATTCACAATTCATCTAAATACTAATTCATGTTACAATGACGTGAAAGCACCTTCTCGGCATCAGTTTTGAGATTTATACATCTACACGTTCAGTTCAACAGAGGACGAATGTCTGATTTTCTGATCTGTATTGCTGAATAAATGTTTAACAACGAATGCTACTGTATTGTATGTATTGTGATGAATAGGTCTGGTCTTTTAGTGGTGAAACATTGCGCTGCGTACAAGTGCATGATATGAAGGATCCAGTTCATAATCTAGTTGTTGCCAATAGCATGTCATGTTTTATTCCACAAGGAGCCGGCGTCAAGGTATCACACAAACCTCTTCTGTTTCTATATTAGGAGTCAAAAATACAGTGCATTTCATGTTCACATGTGTAACTAATGATTAGCGTTTTTTACTTGTCAGGTTCACTCCTGGAACGGAGGATCCAAATTGGTAAATCAAGGCAAGTACGTAAAGTGCTTGTGTCTTGTACAAGGAAAACTATACTGTGGATGCCACGACAGTAGCATTCAGGTATTGCAACTGAAGCAGCATGTTTTATCTACATTCAGCAACTTGAGTTTATATAAAACAATCTGTTATTCAGGAAATAGACCTGGCAACTGGAACAGTAGCCATTATTCAAAGTGGATCCAGGAAATTACTAGGAAAAGCAAATTCCGTAAATGCTCTGCAAATTCGTGACGGGCAGATACATTCGGCCAGTTCTTCAGTAGATGGATCAGTGGTGAAGGTATGTCCTCCTATCCTAGTGGCTATTTTCTGCGTGGTTTTTAATGAGTCACTAACTTACCATCCAAAAGTTGATGACAGATATGGAGTCGTGAAAACTTTGACTTGGTAGGCACGCTGTCCACAACATCGGAAGTGAGGACAATGGCAATTAGTGCAGACCTAATATACTTAGGGTCCAAAGGAGGCATTGTCGAGATTTGGGACCGAAAGAAGCAGACCAAGATAGAAGTCCTCCAAACTGCTACAAATGCTAAGGTTCTCTGCATGGCACTTGACCCCACCGAAGAAGTACTTGTCATTGGAACCTCAGACAGCAGGATACAGGTAACTAATAATCAACTTTTATTCTTACTTCACGATGGTGGTTCATTCTCAAACCAAAGTCAATCTATCTTGTCATTTAACAACTTCTTTACTGCAGGCATGGGAATTGAGCTAGAAGAAGTGGTGGATGCTGTAAATTTCTAACAATAAACTATTTATTCTTTCCAATTTGCAAATAATTGTCATATATTCTTCACAATGTGTATATATATATAAAGTAGAATTTAATAGGGAATGAATTATTTTATAATTTGTTGCATCTTATAATGAAAAAGATACACTTGTTTATACATAAAAGTATTAGACTAATAAGAAAGGAACTTATATAAGGAAGAACATAATTAGTGCCTAAATATAAGATATCAGTTTACTAGACACTATTTACATTGATTACAATATATATTATCATCTCCCCTCAAAATTAAGGTGATAGTGAATTGACAGCTTGAGTTTGTAAACAAGATTGCGAAATTGAGGAGCATACTGATAAATATATCAGCAATATAATCTTGAAAAAAGACATAATTAAGATTGATCATATTATAATGAAAATGGTGATGTACAAAACGACAATCAATCTCAATATATTTGTGCGTTCATGAAAGACATGATTATGAGCAATCTGCATAACATTTCAATTATTGCAATGAAGATGAATAGTAGATGGAGACTGAATGTTCATACTCTGAAGTAACAAACGAAGCCATAGAAGCTCATAAATAGAATCAACAAAACTTTGATATTAAATTTCAGTATTAGATTGAGAGAAAACTACTTGCTTCTTACTGTGTCAATAGATAATAGTATACTGATGGTCTATAAGATCACCACCCCAATCTACATTTGAAAAACCTTGCAACTAAAGAGCAAAGTGAATTAGAGTAATGAAGACTATTAGACAGGATACCTTTGATGTAACTAAGAAAACAAAAAATAACCATACAATAAGTGGTGTGATAAGCTATCATAAACTAACTAACTAATAATATGAACAACATAAGCAATGTTAGGATAAGTAAGGATAAGATAAACTATCAATAAGTTGGTGGTACAAAGTAAAGTTGGGAAGAGGAGAGCTATTAGAAGTAGAAAAATGAACATTAGTTAATTAAGCAATAACAATTTTATCATTAGTACGAGTTGCAAGAGAGATAAGATTAGCAACATACTTGACCTGAGATAAATAATATCCAATAAAATCAGAAGTAACACACAAGAAATAGCTTAAATTTTTAAGATCTTTCATCTCAAATTGGTGGCTAAGAAAGTACTGATCATGAGCACCCTGTGCATCATCACCAGTAATGATCATTTCATCAACATCTAATATCAACAAAATAATATCGTGGTTTGTGTTATAAAGAAATAATGCATGAGTGTGAGGATGGGACTAGAAACCAAATTGATAGATAATGGAACTAAATTTAGGAAACCAAGTACAAGGAGCTTGTTTAAGTCCAAACAAAGGTTGTCGAAGAAGACAAACTCTATCTGGATAAAGATTATAGCTAGGAATAGGTTACATATAAACCTTTAAGTGAGATCTCCATTTAAGAAGGCATTCTTGACATCCATATGAAATAAAGTCTAATGCTTAACAACAGTTATGGTAATGAGAGGATGATCATAAGTGATACAGGCTATAGGAGCAAAAATTTCCTCATAATCAATCTCATATTCTTGAATGAAACCTTTAGCTACATGTTGAGCTTATACTATTCTATTGAACCAACGATAATGGTCTTGATTTTATAGATTTATTTATATCCAACCATAGATGTGTCCATAGGTAAATCAACTAAATCCCATGTATAACTAAAAGTAAGTGCATTGAGTTCTTCTTCCATTGCTTTTTTCCATACTAGCCTTATGATAATGTAAGGCGCATGAAGAGAAATAAGAGCAAAATAAAAATGATAATCATGAAAAGTGACATTGAGTTAATAAGCAAGATATAAGATGAAGTGATTCCAAAAGTGGATAACAAAGAAAACATCATATGCTCCTAAAAAATTATATGGCAGGAAGTTTGAAGATGTTAAGAAAGAGGATCCCAACACTAATAACCTTATGGGTTCTAATTTGGTGTATTCCTGTGACTAAAAATAGACAAAAATAGTAAATCTAAAACCTTGAAGACAATGATAATCATTAAAGATGTTCGTAGGGAAAATATTGTCAATGACAATATAAGGGATGCATTTAATTGTGTAAATTATTGTAAGAGCCACCTCACCTTAAAAAGATTCAGGATAAGAGGATGACATAAGGAGAGATCGAATAATGTCTTAAATATGCATGTATTTATGTTTTACACAAATATTTTGTTCAGAGGTTCCAAGATAGGAACATTGTGCAATGGTACCATAAGTAGCAAAAAATTGATGAAGGGTAGTTTCTCAAAATTTTAAAGCATTAACTATATGAAAATTTTGATATTTCAAGAAAAATAAGTTTTAATCATATTAGCAAATTAAATATAAAATTGAGGCAACCCAAAATGATTTTTCATAAGATAAATTCAGGTATAATGAGAATAATCATCAATAAAAATAATAAAATATCAAAAACTACCAATGACAATATTAGGAGTACGACCTCAAAAATCATAATGAATAAAGATTAAACGGTACAAAAGAAATAAAGTCACAATATTAAATGGAAAAGCAAGATATTTTTAAAGTTTACATGAAACATAATCAAGTTAATCATTTTGAACATATCGTAAACATTCACTAAAAATAAAAGGTCCTAGTCTAGAAGAGGAAACATAACCAAAATGTGAGTGTCAAATAATGGAAGAGGTGACAAAAATAATAGCTATAGATGGAAACTAGTGAGAAATAAGTTCAAATAGACAATCAACCTTATGCCTTGTTCCTAAGAACCTTGTTTGTTTGTGAATCTTGTACATTACAACCATGACTTTAAAGAGTTATATTAACACCATGTTCAAGAAACTTGCCAACAGAAATAACATTAAAAGATGGATTAGGCATATAAAAGGCATTGAATAAGGATAAGAGAGATTCACAAATATTGACTACATATTGAATGTGGAAAGTAGAATTATCAGCAGTGTGGACAAGTGGTGTATGAAAAAGAATAAAAATAAAACTAAATAGTTTTGAATTAGAGGTCATATAATTACAAAAGACATAATCAAATAGTCAAAAATTAGATTTACCTAAAGTAACAGATAAGACAAGGGAAGTAGGAGTACTAGAATTAGGTTGTATTTATTAAAGAATAGCTTGAATTTCTTTCAAGAAAAAAACAATGAGAAGTGTGCTCAAAGGTAGAACCCTCAATGAGAGCATTATTCGTAGAAGTATTCAAGGATAAGACTTATTATGAGATTTGAACATATTACCTCTTAAGGTAAGGACAAGTAGAAATATCGTACCCAAAATTTTTGTAATATTTAAAATTTTTCATTAGAAGAAATAGAGGTGGATAATGGAACACCCACATACCCCCTAGAAGGATACAAAGATGCTACAAACAACAAGACCAAAACATACCAAACGCATTTTCAGAAACTCAAGGAACAACAGTTCATTCATTATTGATTGAATCCTATTCAAAACATAACATATACATGGTACTTATTATATACAAGCCTCAAATCCAAAACCAAATTGTATTAATATTATTACAAACCATTTATATCAAAATACAAGACATTAACTACATCACAAAAACAAAGTCAATTTTACATCTTGTCAAACAAAGCTCATCTTTCTTTGGTCATTGCAGTTGTCTTTGTCCTAGTCTTTAAACCTTCTTATCAGAACCTGCACAGAGGCAAAACCACCATATTAAGCATAAAGCTTAGTAAGGAATAACTAAACAAAATATGATTTGGTGATTGTTTTTTAACAATTGTATAATATTCACATATACAGAATCGTATCACATTTCAAACAATCTTTCATGTATCTTATAATAAAATATGCCAAATCAAAACAGGATATATTTGCTTTAGAGCAAAACTTACAAGTATCAGAACATAATCGAATTGAACTTTAAAGTAACATAATAGAACTTGTCTTTATATTATATCATAACAGAACTTAGTTATTTCAGAACAAAGATTGATTATATTAGAACTGAGATATATCAAAATAGAAATCAAATTAGCCTGCTAATCCTTTTTGCAGAAGTGGGTAATGGGATTAGAATAGAAGATACCATGTTTGGTATCTGAAATGAAAGTGACTTAAGTCTCTGAAATGGAAGACACCAGAGTGCCTAGTACAAAAGACACCTTAGTATCTGTTTGTAGGAGACACCTTAGTGCCTAATCACAGAAGCAGCTGCTAACCCTTCTAGGCATGCCTATTTACCCACGACTAGGACTTAGCAGTTTTAAATCAAACCATTTCAAACTTCAAAAGAAACAAATATCATTCATTTTGGTTCATTATTCCATGTGTTATACCCAAAATACTACATACTGTTCTTAACCATGGACAACAACCAGAACACAACTTGAAGCTAAATTTCAAAACCCTTAGTGATAGAAATCAAATTCGATTCCTTCATGAAAGTTGTAGATAAATGTATATAGTTTCATCTGTATTTAAAATTATCTCATTTTGATGTCCACAGGTCAAGATATGGCTGAACTACCGAAGTCTGTTCAGTAGTCAACCCAGAATTATCATATAACCATCATTTTTCCATCATTTAATTCTCATCATCTTAACACATATTCATACCAATTCAAATCTCATAACACTTGTATTAATACATACTATCAAGTTCAGAATTCCCTTACATGTTTAATTTCTAATTCCAACTCCAAAGAACAAGCTAATCTAGCCTTCCAAGCAAGCAAACACAATTCTAAATCAAGGTGACCAAGAAGACAGTAGCATAGAAGATCACGTACTCTACTGTCTTGATGCAATATCTTGCAAGAATTCTAAGTGAAATTGAAGCAAATTCAGAGTTAAGAGAGGGTGAAGGGTTTTGATGGTGATGTTTCAATGAAGGCTGCAGAAATTTTTAGTAAGACACCTAAGTTGGCTGCTATAATGCACGCATCTATTAGGCCATGTGTTGTTTAATGAATGCTGCCATATGTCATCAAATGATTAAGCCACAAGTCACTCTAAGATTGGTCCAATTTCACTCAACCAATGGTGTCAATTGTCAATACATTAGCTATGTCAAATGTCAATAACTCATAGGCTTAGTCTTTCAAATTTTCATTTACCAACTTAACTTTTTTTCCTAGTCCAAATGTACATTTACATACCTCAATGCTCTAATAGCTTCAATTAATTCCAATTCACTAACTGGGGTCTATTTATACCAAAATTCAAGTCTTATGCCTTTCACTTTCAAATCATAGCACAATTTTACCTCATATCATACGTGTACTTTCATAAATATGTACATTTCATCTAGGGTATATTTTGTGGCCTTACAGCTAAAGTAGTAGAAAGAGCATTAACAACCACATTTGTAGAAGAGAGACATCACTCAGCACGAAGAGTATTAAGTTGAGTTTCCTCATAAAGTACTCTCAAATAACTATGTCACGTTAAGGTATCAGAGTGTCGTAAAGAAGTGAAGCACGAACTAACTCAAACTCAATATAAAGAGTCATAAGTAAATGCCATACACGTTGATGATCACAAAAGATAACATAAATTTTTGCAAAAGTTGTATCAGGTCAGGCCAAATTAGATCATAGGCAGACATTTGATCTCATAAATTTTGCAACTAAAAAATATAGCTATGAATGATTTGATCAAGTTTTTTATGCATATGATGAAGGCAATAGTAAAATTGAAATTAATGAACTTCATCTGAAACTATATAACATGTCTATTAAAAATCCCAAACATCTTTAACACAGTCAAAATGATGAAATGCTAACTAGATACTAAGTTGACAAGTATTATAAACTAAATTAAAATCTAATAATTGTTACTATCATATTAATTGAGCCTCTCGGTGAACTTCGTTTTTGTCTCATCATCTTGTTTAACAGGTTTGGTAACCTCACCTTCTAAGAAGCTACATAATTCTTGAGCTTATAAATCATAATTTGATCCATAATAATAATTTTATTTTTATTTTTATTTTTATTTTTATTTATTTATTATTATTATTATTATTATTATTATTATTATTATTATTATTATTATTATATTTTTATTTTTATTTGTTGTTGTTGTTGTTGTTGTTAAAGTAATGCCCTAAAGGCAATCACCTTTAGTACTTTTGTACAAAATTTATTTTGATTAATAAAGTGAAAGGCAATTTTCATTAATTTGATGTTCGTTTATTTATGAACTGATGTCAATCTTAAATTGAATTAATGAAGTCGATGATACAATACATAGCATGAGGGAAATCATAATGAGATCATGATAATAAGATTCCTATCATATGCAATTATGTTAGTATCTAAATTATGCCTAGTCATATGATTAATAAGACAGGACATTATTAATCCAGATAGACTAGCACATGTTATACTCCATGATTTGATCAAGCAGTGGATCTCACAAAGTGTAAGCATGAGATGTTTTGAGTTAACATGTGGATGCTTACTAAGAGTAACAAATACATCGGATGACCTGCTATGAGATTATCATATGAACGATTTATCAAATGTCAATGATTAATCTCATCATAGCAATGATGCAAATATCCTTAGACTTGAGATACTCAAGGATATCTTGGATACTGATCCAGTGCTTTGACAGCATTCCTTATTGTCTCAAAATGAGGTCACTCATAGAGTGGTAATTGGGTACAACTATTAGTATTTGAAGGTAATTAAGTAACCAATAAAGGATTCACCCCTCCTGATAGAAGGAGCTGATACCCACGGTCTCTTGTCGGGGTCATTACTCAAGAATCTCTAGCTAGAGCAGTTATATGTTTGAAGAGAGTCTACAATGACACATAGAGTAATGAGATCCCAAGACAAAAACTAACATCATTTGGACTAGATATGACTTAATCAATCTAGTGGGAGTTCATACATAGCCCATAATCATAACCAAGTGGAGTATAGTATGATAAAATGACAAATTGCACGGTAATTGTCTATGGAAAGGTTCATAAGTCAGACAATTAACTATCAAAGAGTTCATGTGATAATCCACTGATATTCTAGTAAATTGGCATCATGAAAACCTTCATGATTTGCATGAATTAAGAGTTAATTCAAGTGACATGAAACCATCTATGATTTACTCGAATTAAGAGTTAATTCAAGTGCCTAAAATAACTGGGAACCTAAAGGTCACATGTATAAAAGATTGGATGAAATACAAAGTGTGTATGGTTGTTTTTAAGTAGGCCACGATCATTATACCTTGATCCTTGATAGGTGTCATTGAAGTCGATAGAACAGAAGAGGAAGATATAGTCGGACAATCCAAATTATGATGCATATTATTAAACACTTCAACTATTGATTCTCTACTGACAACTTGCCCACGTCGAAGAAAGGAATGAGCCACACTGACATGATCCATGCAAAAATCAGTAGATAGATTTTGTACCAATTAACTACTAAAAGGATGAAGAAACATTTGATCATTTACAGTAATGTTATCAATGGTAAAATAAACAGGTTAATCATGAATTGGTTGACATCGACGTTCTCCTATAGACAAATCAAGTCGATCAAAATTATATGTCATCTTAGACATATCAGTTTTGGACCTCTTATTTCTACAACCAAAAAAAAATAGAGTAACATTACTCCTCTTTACAACATAAACTTCTCAACGCCGCTTTAGAAGGCCATGTTTTTAATTTTTTGGCATTTCAATATACTTTTTGTGCCTCTAAGCATTTCTAGACATCTTTGAAAGTAGATAAACCTATGACGAAGGGAAAAACAACCAAAAACTATACACACTAAAAAGATCTTGCAGAAAATGAAGAAAAAATAAAGCCATAAATTAATATAATAAGATAAAATTATCAATATGTAATTGTTATTCTTTATTGTATAATTATATAATAAATTTTTATATATGTGTACAATTTAATTCTATATTAAATAATTATATTTTGTAAATAAATTTAAGTAATTAATGATAATTTAGGTTAAAATAATTTTATACTATGTTGGAAAATTTTAATATATAATGTAAATTTACGTATATTAGTTATTGGAATGAATATAAATTTTTAGTTCAAAAGAAACTAATAATTTTGAAACAAAAATATCGTATATATAATGCTTTTGATAAGTCTAGATTACTTTAATTTATTAAAGTCTCTCATGATAGAATTTAAGAAGTCCTTGAAAGTAACTACTTATAATTAATTTTTGACAATAATATAATTAAATTATTAAATAATTATCAAATTAAAAATATGATTTAAAATCATAAAAATAATTTTTAATTTTAAATCAAAATATTCACTTTTTATAAATATATATTAATTTCTTGACTTTTATATGACCTTTTAATTGTTATAGAAAAGCTTCATTTGACGTCTAAACTTAAAATCATTTTAAAAATAAAAACATTTTGAGATTTGTTTGTAATATCTTTATTATAAAATCATATATTTACTAAAAATGGCTAATTTCAGGTATATTTAAAATACATTATATGTTAATTTAATTTTTGAAAATATTTTAATTTTAATAAAATAATAGATGATTTCATAATGTATTAGGCATCAGTCAAAATTTTAAAAAAATACACGACAACTTTTTAAGATTCTTAAAAATAAATATATGCATACATAATATTGTCTATATATATTTTAAGCTCGAAAAAATGTATTATGATCATATTGAATGAATAAAAACAAATATATTTATTTTAACTTGAATATACATTATTATTTTTAAAATGATTTTATATATTTGGTATTTACTCATTGTAGTAAAATTAATAAATACTCGTGTATTGTATATATAACCATATTCAAAGTTTACAACTAATTTAGAAATGTTATTGGAATAATTTAAAAGATTTTGTCTACTAGATAAAGTAATAGTGTGATTCAAATTGCATGTTTGAGGTTAAAACATAGGTCTTTCATGATCAGTGCTTTATGACAATAAAGAACTAATGCAAAAGTTTGGGTTTTTTCAAAATTGAATAACTTGAAATTGATGTTGCTTGACTATAGGGTAGGTTCCACACTAATTGAAAATTTTAAAATCTAATAAACTATTACAATATTAACATTATCTAGAAGTTATTAATTAAAAAATTAAGAATCATTTCCTTGAGAACTTCTTGTTTGTTTATATATTATATAAAGTATATAGATCTAGCAGATATAAAGTCATATTTAAGTTACCTCCTCTTTTCTATTCTTAGCTTCCGCTCAATAACTTTAGTATTGATAAGTTTCCTCTATCATATTTTCTAGTGTGATTGACAAAATAATAATAGTAGTAACATTAGCTAGAAATTTTATATATTAGAAAGTAGACGTAAATACCACCCAAATATATGATAAGAAAATAGCTTATCTAGTGAAAAAAAAATCATATGCATGTGTTGAATGTGCTTAAAAACATTTGGAAGAATTACAGAAAAAATTAACATACCAAAACTTCAACCCAAAATATTGAAGCACCAAATAAATAGAGTAAAACTTGATATAATATTTTATCAGAGAAAAGTAAAACACACCTCAACGGTACAAAGAAAATGCAAGGCCGAACAACAACACCTACAAATAAAAAGCAATTTGAAAAAGACATAAACCAAGTCAAAGTCAGAAACCACTAAGACGGGAAAAATATATCTGCATTTTCTCCATTATTCATTTACTTATATCCCACATTCCAAAGGATTTTATTCCCTAATTCTTCAATTTTATAATTTATTAAGGATAGGATTGTTCTAATACTCATTCGAAGGGAAGCTGAAGCTATGCTTAAAAGTCTAGATAAAAAATTTACATTTATTACTATAGAGTGATGTGTTAAGAAAAAAATGTAAACAAGTTGTTCATATCTTTTACACAACATAATAAGAATGAATGAAGGATTAACAGACGATGGATATAAAACTACATTGATAAAAAAATGGAATTACTTTCTAAATATATTATGAAGCAAAAGCCAAGAACTTACAAATGCTAGCTAAATGAAGCTCAAAACTCTTATTTACAGAAAAACGGAGGAATTGATGAATTCAATGTATGGTTCATTATAGTTTGGAGCTCGACCAATATGTTTAAATATATTCACGAGTGAATATTTGTATAGGAAGAGAACAAAAGATTGGACAATACAAACCTACTTTTTGATTGATTGACAAATAATTAAAAAAATTGATCATGTCATATCATTTAAAATCAAACTAATCTAATCATGTCACTTACTAGTCTTGTATATACGAAGATTTTAAATTGCAACATACGACCCATAAATTTTTGTTGTATTATTATCAAAGACACTATTAATCGTTTTCTTTAGCACACGATATCTAGTTTCTTTTCCCAATGTTGAGCATCTTTCTTTATGTCCATCAAGGTCCCACCTTTAATAAATATCTATCAGTTAAGTTCGACTTCTGGTTCTTTTTTAATGTATTTATTGACTTTGTAAGGGGGGTTCATTATTAGTCTAAAGAAACGGGAAGGTCACAGTTATTTCATCAAATTAAGTCAATTAAATGAATGATAACGGAGGCATCAATTGCGAGTTGTTTGGTGTATTCATCCAGATAAAAGACATAGTGCATTTATATTCAATTTGAAACTAGCAAAAGTCAAAGATTGATTAAGAGTTTTGGTTAAATGGGGGATCCTAGAGTCCCTTACAAACATAGATTTCTTCTGTTAAGCAAATTAAGTGGCTTTTACGTATCTATCTTTGTTCTCTCCTTGTTGTGGTGGATTTTTATCTTGATTTTCTTAAACATTATAGTTCCATTTGTTCTTCCTAAGTTCACCATCTATTTCTCCATAACGCTTGTAATAAATAATAAATTATACAATCATAATAAACATGTATATTAATTTCAAAAACTATGAATTTTGTTATCCATTAAAGTACCAAATTTATGTGTATTGAGTTGGAGATATATTCTATTTTTGGAGCTATAGAGGATTGGAAGGTAGACGTAGAATCATGCTTAAGCAGCATAGGTTAGTCACTTTCTTTATCATACCCCAAGTCTTAACATGGCCATGCCTCTAAATGTTTTAAAATCATATTGAAAATTTAAAATTTTATCATAGAGATGACGATTTTAGCATCTTAATGAAGTATATCAAGATGAGATAGAGAAGAATAAAAAAAGGAAATGACGAAAGAAGGAACAACTGCTCCTTCATATTTCTTTCTTTTACTCAAAGGGTGGGAATAATCATTACGAGACTATAGTCACTTGGTGCTTGTTGCTTGCTTGTTGAATCTTAGTGTTGTTGTATTTATTAATTAGATGAGATGGCCATCTAGTATTTTCTTTGACAGAAATTATAGAGCTTCGAACATTATTTCTCTCTAATTTTGGATCGCAATTAAGAGAAAGAAGAAAATGGTTAAGTTTGCAACTTAATCAACGATGACTTTGGGAGCTCTCGTTTTTGCCCCTAATTTATTGATATGAAAAATAATTTAGAAAGTAATGAAAAATAGGAATTTAAGCACTTCTCTCACATTGTTAAAAATAAGAAGAAGCTTCTAGCTTACCAACATCTTTAAGCCTATATTTATAAGAATATCACCAACAACTACATAGCTAGACGTAATTGGCCAGTGCAACCAGGAAACAATGGAAATCCATACCATTTATTTGTTCTTTAAAATATCTAATACAAAACATTACAAATTTAGTCAGAAATTATATTCCTTATAATAGTAATTACTACATTGGCATTCGATAAGAAAAACGTTATTTGTCTATGTGCATTTTTTTGTATATGTGTGCATTCAAAAATATTTATCATCACCAACCAATCTTAAGCCAAAATAATTTAAGAAGCAATGAATCAGATGACTAACAAAGTGGTCTTTGATATTCTAGTTATTTCATATGTTCTTCATAATATTTCTCTGCTTTAAAATCTTACAGAACATACAACATTAATACTGATGTACTTCTCTGCCTTGAACTTGACTCCTTCAGTCAGAAAAGCATATTCTGAATCTTTTACCCAAGTTATAGTTGAACAAGAATTAAAACTAACAAATTTAGTCTTACAAACAAGTGGTAGGCTCTTTTCTGTTTACTATCTAGCATTTGGGATCCCTAACAAAGTCTGCCTTTCTCTTTCCATCAAAATTAGCACATTCATTAGTAGATGAAGGTAAAACATCTAAATGAGTCAAAAGATTAAAATCATACATAATTTCAAAAGGTGCCAACAAACTTAACTCTTGGCTTAGAACCAGTGCGATATTGACATGTGGCGTCGCTTAAGAGTATGATAGAGATGAGACCACCAAGTGGGGAATGCATCTTTGACCTATAAAGGATCTCTTCATAGGGCCTTCTATAGAATTTTTAAAACGATAAGAAAGACTCACGAGACTTGTCAGATGTGCAATTCTTTTTGGAAAACATAAACATGGCCGATGATCGAAAGAAAGAGGGTCAAAGGGTCTGCGGTTGACTAAATTTAAACACCTCACTCACGGTCACACATTGTGACATAGGATTCAAGGGGAAAAAATTTTTGTGGTGGGCCTTGCATAACCATTGATGCTTCGACTTGGTGTTCTAGCAATCGATGATGTAAAAGAGATAGATCTCGCAATGAGTGCAAACATCTGTGCTGCACCCAAAGGAGACTTACTGGTGGCGCACACTTTTAGAGCAGTCAGGTTAGTCAAGGTAAGGTACCATGGTTTGAGTGAGTTAAAACGTTGCGACACAACAAATTAAAACCTTGAAGATGAGCATGAATCATCCTTAGCTATTGATGTGATCGACGAAAGCTCAAATAGGAGGGATGAGACTCATTGGCAACTGCGAAAATCATATAACTCTAATGATTCTTCAAAATCCAATGAAGATACCACCATCGTGATTAGCAATAGATCAACAAATGATGGACACCATGCAATCATTTACATTCCACAATTGTTTAAGCAAACAAGATTTGACTTATGAGTTAGTAGGAGACCCCCTGTAGAAAATCAAACAAAAAATGCAAAGAAAGGAACAATAGTAGATCAACAATAACAACCTCTTGCAGGTCCTATAAGTGAAAGAGTTGACTTGTTTATGGTAGAAAACGAGACAACAAACTAAAAGATACGAGAATTAGCCACATAAATTTGAATTTTACGTTCCATATATAAGAGCATAGAGAAGGTGGGTCGATTACAAAAGCCTAGTAAAGCATGCGCGGGTAGTACTCTGCCACAATTCTCAGTGTTAGTAGGAGCAAATTCATAAAAGCTAAAGCAAACTTGAAAAAACCTAAGAAGATAAGATGAACAAACTATAAGAAAACAGATGGCAGTACTACACTGAGACCCAATTATCGATTGAAATCCAACTATAAGGATTTCAAGTATTAATTAGAAGCGTACAAAAAAGATAATGACCAATTCTAGCAGAGTATAAAATAGATTGGATGTGTGTGTGTGTGTGTGTGTGTGTGTGTGTGTGTGTGTGTGTGTGTGTGTGTGTGTGTGTGTGTGTGTGT
>JAOSBN010000178.1:10620913-10634929 GCA_027563595.1 Erythroxylum suave | reverse complement strand
GTATGTAATGATATGATTAATTAGGACATTTAATTAGAAATTTATATGAAAAGTTAATAAGTTAATAGTTGTAGTTATTCTATTATCTTTTACATTAATTACAAATTTTTAATTTACTTAAGTTATTTATTAATTATTATAAGATGTAATTGATAATTAATTATAGCAACATATAAGTGATTAATTATGAAATAATAAAGTTATTGAGATATATGTAATAATATGATTAATTAGGAAATTTAATTCAATTAATTGGAAATTTATAAAGTTAATAAGTAAATAGTTATAGTTAAAAAATGAATTAAAATAATTACAATTTTTTAATTTATTTAAGTTAATATATAAAAATTATTAAATTAATAAAGTAATGCACGATTCGACCTGCCCATAGTTTCACGGGCCATGGCCCAGCCCTCTGTTTCACGGGCCATATCTATTGACCAAGGGCCGGGCTGGGTCGAGTTGAGCTAGACCGAGCTGAAATTGACATCCCTGCTTAAATGTAAGTTACAAGTTGACTAGAGATTATTTACATTGGTTACAATATATATTATTACATAAATATATAAGTACAGCTTAAATTATATTTATAATTCTCGACTTAATCCATTTCTTCTTAAATGTTAATATAAAACCGAAAATTTAATATACAAGCGTCATTTTGAGTAGATGTGTACCAGGTTGGAGTGGATGAGGTTTAACTAGCATTCAATTCATTAAAAAAAAATAAAAATTCTTAGGCTCAAATCCATCCTAACTCATGAAATGAGTCTAATTTTCAAGTGTAAATATAACCAATTATAATTCACATCATCGTCGTTAAAAAAATTATTTTTATGTGATAAACAATTAAAAAAAAATAGGTAATTAAATATATAAATATCTACCTAAATAGTTTTATGTCTTTTATTCTCTTTTTTAGTAGTTATATGAATGAGAAATTATTAAATAACAATTATAAGTTAATTAATTTAAGATATTTAAATATATGATTGTGCCGGCGCATGGAAACCTATCCTAAGGTATGAGCCCAATGTTGTTACTTGTTAGCTGGGCGGCGATGAAGTGGACCAATCCACTTAATGCCCGGAGTAGCGGACCTCAAATGAACTATTAAATACACCTAATAAACCCCCAACTACTGTATATAAAGGACCGCTGTCTCAGCATAATTGTCTGGTCGAATAATCACAGCCGTTCGTCAGTTATCAACCATGGCTCCGATCAAAGTTGGCGATGCTTTGCCCGACGGAACCCTCGCTCACTTTGACGAGAATGATCAGCTCCAGCAGGTCTCCATCCACTCTCTAGCCGCCGGAAAGAAGGTCGTCGTCGTTGGTGTTCCCGGCGCCTTCACCCCTACTTGCAGGTTACTGGAAAAGTTCCCTCAGCTCTTTGGTTTTGGGTTTTTTTTTTTTCAACTCTTTAGCAATAATTACTCATAGTCGGTCTGATTTGGCTGGCGTTCGTGTAGCTTGAAGCATGTGCCCGGATACGTTGAGAAGGCTGAGGAGCTTAAAACGAAGGACGTGGCCGAAATCCTCGTGATTAGCGGTAATGAGTCCCCTAATTATCTTTGGGATTAGCTTAATAAAGCCTTTTTTATGTATAAATTGAACGGATAAAAATATTCCTTGGTTGGGCAGTGAATGATCCGTTCGTTATGAAGGCATGGGCAAAGACATTTCCGGAGAACAAGCACGTGAAGTTCTTAGCAGACGGGTCTGCGGCGTACACCCACAAGCTTGGGCTGGAGCTTGATCTGAACGAGAAAGGGCTTGGGGTTCGCGCGAGGAGGTTCGCTCTCTTGGTGGATGACCTCATTGTGAAGGAGGCTAAGCTTGAAGAAGGTGGCGAGTTCACCGTTTCTAGTGTGGATGATATCCTCAAGGCTCTTTGAAAGATAGAAATGATAATGTAATGTATCTATGTTTTAATAATACATAATATTATAATATGAGAGCGTGTATGTCTGGTAGTTGAAATACAGAGGGTTTCTTTGTATGAAATTTTGACTATCAGTTACAGTTTTGAGTTTGGACTTGACCAAAGTGGGTAACGTAAACGTTCCGGTAAAGTTAGGTAGTCTAGACTAGTTTAGTTTAGTCTCTGACCGTAACCCATACTTGCCTTATCAGTACGTGTTACCGTATTGCTGATTAAGCTTGCAGCGAATGAGGAATCAAAATTTAAAAGCACATAATATCCCATAGTAGGAATTCATCATCAATTGATGAAGAACATACGTAATAGGAACCAACTACATTTAATAATGTAGGATAGGACTACCTAAACCATAGGAAACTAAGCTCAACTCATCACTCATCACCCTAAATTATGAAACTAAGTTCACCTCATCACTCATCACCCTAAATTATGGCGGCCTCATGTTTTGATATTAATTGTTACATAATTGATGCTTACTATTTTTTTCTTAAATTGATGATGTAGCAATATAATCTATAGTTACCTTGTATTGTGCATCTTATGTGATTACATATTCCAAACCAAATAATGCAAGAAACGATACGCAAACGGAAGCCAATTTTTGGCATTGAATGGAGATGCGGGCTAAGTGTATTCTAATGGAGAGTTATTCCCATGATACTCTACTTAAGGCTGCCCATAAAAGCCTCAAGGCTCCACCAGATGAATAAAATTGACCACTACCCTATATGTAAAAATGCAGAAGAGAAATGACATTTGCTTTTCATGAAAAACAATAACCTAGCTAGCTATAAAAAGAATAACGGCAATGTGCTACATTATTGTTACAGCATATTCATTTGTCTGTGAGACTGAGATTCAAAATCGTAATAGTCGCCATTTGTTGGCGCACCAAACCCATACATATCCTCGGAAGGTATGTTGAGACTTTCTCGTACCTTGAATGGTGAAGCCCATGGTGTTGAAGGATTTGAGCTAGACGCCTCTTGGTTTAAGCTAAAAGTTGGTGGATTCTGAGGAGAATTACCTGCTTGCCTTCTGTTGGAGGAGCTGGTTGTTGTCAGAGCTATCGAAGTTGATTGCTGCTGGTTCTTCATTGGTGACTTGGGTCGCAGAGCCTCTATTTCTGGGGTAGTCATGACCAGGTGAGGTGCATCCGGTGGAGGATTTCTGCCCCCTCCTCCTTGCCAAACTTTCCCATCCTTGTCAGCAAAATTCCTCATGTATGCCTGAAATGTTGCCAGGCATCATGTCACAAGTCGTCGTCTTCAAACTTAAAGAGGTCAAAATACCACAAGTAATCCTTTTTTACATGCATATCAAACAAAAGATAAGACTAGATGTTCTTTTCCTCTAAAGATCCCTTTCCTTTTCATAAAATCCAAATTTCTCGCAGGTACCAAATCAAGTGTATTTACTTACATCTTACAAGCTAACTTTTAATTTTAAACAACAGATTTTAACGAACCAAATGACTCATCGCATAGGACTAAATCAAGATCCTTCCATTCAATGCTAACATCCAGAACATCTATTTTCACTAATGTAGTTGGTCAGTTTCACAAGCAGCGTCAGATCATGGTAAGAGACATACAAGTGACTCCATTTCTTAAAGATAGTGTACCTCTGAATTGAAGTTTGAGGAGGACAGTCCTTTACCAACAGTCAGCCAACCTGATCTAATATTATGATCTTCACCAAAAAGCTCAAGCCTTCGGCGGCCTAGGGAGAAATGCTCAATTATCCTATACATATCCTCGGGTTTTTGAGTTGAACCTGAAATCCAAAGGCATAAAATTTTCCATTCAAGTGTTTGGCAATTTCATTGCAACACAAGGAGTAAAACGGGGGCATTCATGACATGATATGGCCTTCAACAAATGGTATACCATTTTGTGGTTAATAGCAAAACTACATTGAAGACACCTTCAAACCACAACGAAATGACAAATATTTCCCAAAATCCATAAAAATTGAAAGATAACGTGTGAAGTTCCAACTGTTCATGAAATTGTTAACATCAGAAAAGAGTGGCATGCTGCCACTTCGGGGATCTCATGGCCACTTGTCCACAAAAATGCATTTCCCGCCAAAAGTATGCAGAAGAGAAAAGAGCAAAAGCAGTGATCATATAAATTCAGTTAAACTCAGCTCCGATTTGTCAAACTTTAAACAAGAAAACATGACTAACCATAAGGAGGTTCCTCAGCAATAATCACATCAGTGTCAATATTAGCATGGATTATATGACCATCAGTACTGCGACGAACAGTTCCCTTTATACCCATCAAGCAGTGTTCCTACAATAAATAACAAAGTAACTAGTTTATGGAAAAACTAAATTTGTTAAAGAAATCTCTAGTTAAAGTGAACAAGGAAAGGTTCATTATCTACAATGCAGCAGAAATATTTGAATTGTCGACCTTAGAATGCTGAAACAAAGTATGGGAATCATGCCGCAACCCTGGTGTTGCATTGGTTTTGTTAGTTTTTACCCAGCAAATATCCTCACATCTACGGAATCCCCACTGCAAATAAAGTAAATACATGAAAATCACAATATACAGAGCAAAATGAATTAGGTTGAGTCCAAAAAAAAGAGTAAAGTAACTTCTGGACCTCTTCTTCATTTCAAAGCTGAAAAGTTACCTTCTTCAGACACTGGCGGCCTTGCTCGAGGCCTACGCCATCTCCTACCCAGAGAAAGATAAAGGAAGGCGTGTCTGCTACTGCCTGCAAGGGAAAAAACAGAGAACATTGCATAGAATTACTGGTCAGCAAGTTCCTCAAGCAAGAAAAAAAGAAATGCAAATTGATCATTCCAGGGAAAGGAGAACTTAAAAGAGGGACTACCTCAATCTTAAGGTTTAATATCTCGTCAAATGTCCAATAGTCCATATGATCACCAATGCCAGGGGCCCGATGAACATACTCCTCCCATGGAGGATCAACCAATATGACATCAAACTTAGTTCCAAAGAATTCTGGAGACAGCTCAAATTCTTTGAGGTTACATTGCAAATACATGGGAGGAGAAGCAGACTTAACCACTATCTCATCCTTTTTCTGTATAAGCTCCCTAAGCTTTGGATAATCCTCTACAACATTGGTCAGTTCTAGCTCTCTGATAAAATTTTGGGGGCGCATACCAGTGTCAACAAAATTCTGCGAGTAATCATTCTGCTCTCCCCGAGAAGGAGCTTTTCCAGGAGGGCCACCATTTCTAGGAGGCACCCAACCAACTGGGTTCTTATCAGGTTGTGCTCCATGTCCAATTGGTCCAGCAGGAATAAAACCAGAGGTAGACATGGTAGGAGCCACTCCCCTTCCTGGCCCTGCTTGATTGAAAAACATAGGGTGATTTGGTGGAGCACCCATGTTAGGAGGAAATCTAGTGGTTGATGGTCCAGGAGGTACAGGAGAAAGAGCAGGTGGAACCCCTAACATATTCATCTCAACACCACGAGCCCCAGCCCAAACAACTGGCGGTGAAAATGGTGGAATGAAAACACCAGGGGTAATTGGAGGGCCCCCAGTTGGAGTCATACCAGGACCAAGTGGCTGCATTGCCCCAGGTGGAGGCATCCCTAGAGGCCCAAAAGGTCCTCCCATCATGGGCAATGGAACTCCAACTTGTTGACTGTCTCTTCCAGTAGGTCTACCTCTTCCTCCTCTTCCAATCCTGCTCCCTTTTAACCCATGCATGGGAGCTCTGACGGAGGATCCTATCTCTTGGTTACCATATGGAGGCTGTGAACCACCACCCGAACCGTGGCCACCAATACCACGACCAGAGACAGACCCTTTCTGGCCTCTTCCTTTACCTCCCTGATAGTCCATTTCATCCCTCCATGGACTTGGATCCCTCATAGATACCCTATCATCAATATATCTTTCTTTATCCTCTGCAGATGGAGCAGAATTGTATGAATCATGTCTCCTTGCCCTATCATCTCGCATATACGCCCAATCTTCAGCATTACTAGCAGCTTTTACATCAGACTGCTTAGCAGTTTCATTTCTTCTAGAAAAGTGGGATGTGGACTCTGCTCTTCCATAATCAAGGGGCTTGGTTTGAATCTCTATCACATCATAATTATCATTTGAAATTCCAAAATTTGATGAGGTTTTTACAGCTTCACCCCTGCTTCGACCATGAGGCCTTTCATTGTCATTCCTATCACGACCATGCCTTGGTTCCCAATCTCTACCACGATCATAAACAAGGTCCCCATCTTTTGAGTCTCTATCATTGGCAGAGGATTGCCTCCTTTTCCAATTCTCTTTGGAAGTTTCCTTATCTCTATTTCTGTCACTCCAATCATCTCTGCCTTTTGATCTATCATCCCTGGAGCCATCCTTTTCCATATCTTTTCGTCTAGTACCTGTGCTTCTTTCATACTCCATGTCAGAGTGCTGTGATTCTTGGTGACGTCTAATACTCCTCTCAGGAGTTCTGGACCTGTTAGAACGACCTATCGTACTTTTGTCTCTCATCCTTGTACTTCCATCTTCATCAACATTAGAAGACTTTTCACGGCTTTCAGAAATATCCCTGTTAGTGGGAGTTCTCTGCTGCCTGTGCTTCTCATTTTTCTCTCGACCTGATTTGTCTTCACGGGCAATAGGACTACCCTTGTTTTCTTCATCTGCAACTTCGGACCTGCTTTTGGACTTATTCCTTTCCAGATCAACTCTTCTCTCTTCTTTGTAGCTGGTTTTGGTACTCTTATCATTGTGCGAATCCGAATTCTTGCTTTTACCATCACTGAATTCACTTCTTGTATGTGTGCTTCTATCTTTATAATTCTCATATGTTGAATCAGAAGCCTTCACATTCTTGGTATCAGTCTTTTCATAATGATTTTCCTCAGATTTCCGAGGGACGTCAGACTCATCCCATCTTCTTCTAGAGCTTCTACCATGCTCATTAGAACCACGAACCTTCTCTCGGCTGCTTTCTCTCCTTTCTCGATACTTAGAATCTCTATCCTGTGACTTGTCACACTCTGCATCATGGGAGCGGTCTTCTTTGTTCTTACTCCCACTACGAGATCTCTCATGCTCTGAGATCTTTGATGTCATTTTCCGCTTTTCAATTTCATCCATCCGACCATGCCCTCTACTCACAGATTTGTCTCCACCCTGTCTGTTCTCCAATTCTCCATCCTGGTACCAACTGCTCAACTTTTCCAGGCTACTTTCCTCTTGTTTTTTCTTCATTTGTTTCAATCGCATCTCTTTCCTTGTATCATAATCATCTTCATCACTATCTGCCCTGCTAGAGCAACCACCTGATCTCTTACGACTCTCATTTCTGTCCCCACCTGAACCTCTTCTTCTCCCCCTGGCCTCCACTCCTTCAGCCTCTTCTCCACTGCTTGGCTTTCTGGACTTGCTCGACCTGTGCCTCCTCTTATCGCTACTGTCCCATTCTTCATCATCTCCTACCCTATCACTTCTCACATCTGAATTATCATCCATGTCCCGTTTACCATAATTCCGACCATGTTCAGGTGAATCCATTAGAATAAAAAACCCCTCCAATATTAACCGCTCTACACTCTACTCAGTTTACAGTACACGTTTCAAGAGCCTACAAGAAAGATCATTTTAAAACCGTGTAAACCAAGAATAACGAATTACGTCCACATATATGATTCCCTACTGGTGAACTAGTCAAAGTTAACAAAATTGTAAAACAAAACGAAAACAATTATGGAATGATAAACACGTTCATGTATTTCACTCTGAAGTAAAATGTAGCAAAAATATCAGTGAGCAAAATAAGCATAAAATTAAGAATGTAGATTCTTCTCAATATATCAAAAAATTTCAATTTTCCTCCATAGAATTGCAAAAATTCAAACTTCCATATCTTATTCCCACCAATAACACTCCACGCCGCGACCCAAGAGACAAACGAAGCTAAATTAAACCCCATAACCCACATGTAAAACTGCAAAAAAAGCTACAAAATTCAGGGATTACAAACACTTCGCTAAGCTAAAAGAAACGACATCTTCCAAATAACAGGTCAAGGTATTAAAATTCGCAGGCTTTGAACCAGAAGAAAGATGTCGTGATTTGAATTTGTGTTGAGGTTCGTGTGCTTGTAGGTTGTACGCAGAGAAAGTAGAGAGAAAAGTACCTGAGATTTTGAGGACAGAGAAACCCTAAACTCTTCCCTGAATAGGGTTTTCAGGTCCTGCAAAGCTCTACACAAAGACTTGACAAAAGAGAAAACCTCCTTCATATTATTTGTTATTTATTTATTTTGCTAATCCAAATCCAAATCAACTGACAATATAATAATAGACTATGTGATGTCATATGTTTAATGTTTAATTAGGAATTAGAGCTGCTTAGGCCTTTTTCGTTTCACTTTAGTTTTTATTTTTTTGTTTTTACTTTTAAATTCGGTCAAAAAAATTTGTTAGCTTAAATTTTTTATTTTAGTTTCTTCTATTTTTTATAACTTACAAAGATTATAAAAACCAAGTTTCTATTTTTTATTTTTAGAATTGCCATCAGCTAAATATATATTATTTAATTATTATTAATTATAATTTTGTTTAGTTGTTATAATTAATAAGTACAATTTAAATTTAAAATATCTTTAAATGAATAAATTTCAAATTAAATCATTTTTATTAATTAAAATATGTATTAACAAGCAAATATTAATATATAAATAATTTTTACTAATTAAACTATTTATTTTAATCAAAATGTAACAAATCTTTTACTAATAGTTATTAATAAAGATTATATAAAAAGATTAAAATAAAATTATTTATAAAATTAATTTATTTTAAAACTTTAACTAATATGTAATTATTATCAATAATAAAATATAATTATATTAATATTAATAATTAAACAAAATTTTGTTTAAAATTAAAAATCACAAAAATAACAAAATCTGTAATTAAAGACTTTGATGTGTTGATGTTAATTGTTAGGCACTTTCGCGTAATGTTATTAGTTTATTCGAGCATAGCACGGGTGTTAGAAAGAAGTGTTTTCCACTGTACCTAATATGAATGCAATTTTTTTTTGGATGTCAAGTATATTAAGACATACATAGTGAGGCAAATATCGAGGGACAGATATATATTTCGTCCCACTTTAGATGATAACTTCAGCTTAAGGTTAATTAGAAAAAATCATAAGCTTTACTCAATTTTATAATTATAATTCGAACTAAAAAAAAGGGCAATTAAATACTTGAATTTTCGATTTCTCTAATTCTAATCCAATATTAGTATCTTCATTAAGGTTGTTGACGTGACATGCCACATAAGATAGAACCCCAATTTCTTATACCTATTAGACTTAATTAAACTGACTAATTAAATTTCATTACATTGTTTAACTAAACTACGTTGCTTTTAGATGAAAAAAGCTTTGAGTCGACATCTCAGTGTCCTCCAAATCATCGACTCATAGAACTTGTCATTGTCGTTATTCCTCTCATCCAAATTCGACACCTAAGAAAATGACAAAGTAACATACTTCACATATTCTCCTACTACATACACTTTAAAAATAACTCCATAATTCACAAACTCCTGCAATACAATCAACGGCTTTAGCTGTTCAACCCTTCTTGGTTAAAGATCAGTGCCAGTTTGAGCAACTTCAAGCTGTCGTCAGTTATTAGCGACTTTATGATCAGCAGATACTTGAGAAACTCCCAAGTTCGGGAATCAACTAACGTTTCCTTGTCATAAATCACAATATGTTTGAGAATTCCAAAGGAATCATCCCAAAACTTGATCTTCAACTCTAAAATCAACTAAAGCATCAGTATTAGGTTGTAAAGGTGCTCAATGGTGGACAACGAGTCAATGACAACGACTTTAGGGTTCCAACACAGGAACTCATACAACTGCCACTTCCAATCCTTGTCATACAACTTATGAATAACGTAATAGAACAGTCCCTGCTACTTAAATAAGTTACATTAAGTTTCTAACAATGTGAATGAAATTCTAATTTGCCACCCTAGGAACCTCTTTATAGGAACTGATTTAAGGTTTTATTAATCTAAAAATGACATAGTTTAGTGAACAAATTAACAAAACTTAATTAGTTAGTTTAATTAAGTCTGATGTGTATAAGTGTTTATAGTTTATGTCTTATGTGACAAGTCACGTCAGCAATATTAACGGAAATATTATCGTTGGGCTAGAATTGGAAAAAAAAAAAGGAAAATTTGAATATTTAATTACTACTTTTTAAAGTTCGAGATATAACTACAAAATTGAGTAAAGTTTAAGATTTTTTGTAATTAACCCTTTCTTTAAATTTGGTCAATTTACAAATCTTTTTTTTAAGGGAGTGATTCAATGATTATTACAAATATTCAAATATTTAATTTATATGTACTTAAAATTAAACTTTCAAATATTTCTTGATATAAAAAACTGCCTGAGTTTAAATTGTTCAAACTTCACATAATTGGCGCCATACTCACTAGCACTTAAGATTGTAACCTTAGATACAAAGTGAAGTTTACCTGGACAAAATATTAAAGGACTTTCTATAGTAAGATTGGGATACACAATACATCCAATCTTGTAACTATTGATTTATGTCTTATAGCCAATCAGTCGATTGTAATATAATGACATAATTATTTAAAGACATTTTTTATTTTATACATATTCAGATATATATAATAAAATCTATAGGATAAATGTACATTACAAATAAATTTATAATATGATTATAATTATGATGTTCATATTGCATTTATATATTATCTCTAAATTATTTATAATGATTGTTCCATTAAGACTGGATATTAATAGAACGTAAAAAGATTTACACATATTATGTTTCTTTCTTATGAAAAAAGTGGTCGATTTCATAGACTCAAGTACGAAGATTTTTATATAAACATATGAGTACTTGTTAGATAATAAGTTCACTAAATTGACCCCATATAAGAATTCTATTTAGAACATTACTTGTATGTCTACAAAAATTCTCATTGTGATGATTATATAAGTGATTATTTGATTTAAGATCTCCAAAATTATCACATATAGGGATTCTTATATTTGATATTGTTTAAAACTTATTATATTCAAGGGTAATCCAGTTGGTGTTTATAGGACACAACATAAATTATATTGAGATAGTTAAATATATTTATCATCCTAAAGTGATCTGGGAGAATATTCCGTTTTTTCGATTAGTATTGATTTGAGAAATCTTTGATTAAGGTAAAATGATACTTTGTATATAGTTTACAAATACCATTAATTTTATTAATTTTTCTAATGGTAGAGAATTGATATGATTGAACTCAAATAAAGTAGACATTATTTCTATACTCTATGTCTAATCAGAACATTATATGATTAAAATGTTGAATTTTATGAAAAAAATCATATATATAAAGGTTAGTCAAAATCACTTTGGCATTCTTAAATATTTAAGTGATCATAATACGTTGCTATATGTCAATCTTGAGCTATGGACTTAAATTATTTAACTAGAAGATTAAAGATAAATTAAATAAATGTATGTGAGACATCAACGACCAAGTTGTAGGAGCTGCCTTAGGGCAACGACTGGAGAAAGAAAGTGCACCATGTCATTCACTTTACATCCATGACTTTAATGATGCTTAGAAAAATTATTCATCATCCAAAAAAGATTTATTGACAGTAGTCTTTACTTTTGAAAATTTTAGATCTTACTTATTAATTTAATATTAAATATGATTTAGAATTATAATTTATATCCACTACCAACATATTTGGAAACTTAATGAGTCCTTCATAAGGAACAAGTTGAAGGGAGAAAAGATATTTTAATCAAGTTGGACTTGATTATGAAGTTTGAGAAATTTATGATTAAATACAAGATATTTAATAAATAAAGATCATTATGTGAAATTGGATCTTATTTAGATATAATTGGTATTTAATTAGAATAAAATGTAATTCTAATTAAAGTTTAATTAAAATTATCATTAAATTTTAATTAAATTTCTAAAACACCCAAAGTCTACTATAAATAGGCTTAGATTTCATGATAGCTAACATTCTTTGCTTAACTCTCTTTATAATAGTCGCAGAATTTTCTCAACAAGCTCTGTAGACAATGTTATGAATATCGAATAGGTTCTGTTACAGTACTGTAAAGGTATTGGTCAATATTGAATATCATTTCGGGTAAATTTTTTAAATTTATGAAATACTCTTAAATTTTTTTTATTGTAAAATAGTCCATTAGTATATTTTACTGTATACTATATGATTTTACAGCAACCTTGTCTCAAAAAATCATAATAATAGAAATTCAAAATGACAATAATTTATTTATTTTATTAACATTAATTTTCACATATTTCACATATAAATAATATCCACAATTAATATAAAAAAGATCAAAATTAAGAACAATACAAGGTATTTAAAATATTATAATTTCATCATATAAAATTGCAATAATTTGTTTTTTATTAACATTAATTTTCACATATTTCACATATAAATAATATCTACAATTAATATAAAAAATCATTTATTCATCATACAAATATAAAATTAAGAACAATACAAAATATTTAAAATATTATAATTTCATTGTATAATAAACAATAATTACATCAAATAAAAGAATAACAAATATCAGTTACCCTCTAACAATTATAATTTACAACAAGAGTTTGTGCCAAAGAATCAAATAGAAGTGAAACCTGAAACAAAAATTTTTACAATTACATTACATATATAAAATTTAATATACACATCAAATATAAGTAAATTTAAAAGAAGAGAAAAAACAAAAACTTGGAACTTCATTTAATCAGATACGATATATACGTTATAACTGCATTAACCCCAATTCTCATTTAGTACAAAATTATCATCATTAAGAGAAGTCTCAATATCACAATCATTCAAATTCATTATACCAAATGACATGTCAATGCTTTCTCATCGAAGATTATCTCCCAAATCACTCTCATCTATTAAATCAGGTTCCTCATAAACTCATATTATCAATGTAAATTAGATCTACTGAACTACTTATTCTATTAAGAGTCCTAATAAATAATAAAATTAAATTATTAAAAATTATATTTAACTTACTAATGATAGTAATATACCTTTCTTAAAACTTTAAATTGTATCGAGCAAAGACTAAATCATTCAATCTTTTATTCTCCAATTTAGTCATTTTATTAGAATGGATAAATTCAATTGTGTTTCAATTTCTTTCACATCATATTGCACTCATACATTGTCTTAGAATTCGAATTGCAAACCTTTGCAATTCTAAAACACCATTTCCCAATTGGTCTCACTAAGAAATTGTAAATCGTAAAACAATAAAGGTAGCACTATAAACAAAATAAAGTGATGACTACTTTTAAACAAGTAACAAAAGTGAAAAATATATACCTGAATTAAGTTTTGTTCTTTGACGAATAGTAATTAGCATCTCAAAATTCCTTAAGCTTCTTTATAAATCTCCTTTTGAGAGCTTAGGAGATCTTATGTCATCTCATTGACAACAACTATTATGATAGTTAATAGCATTCTCCTATTAACTTCAATTTTCTTTGTAAAATCTTGTCTGAAATAAATACTAGGATTCAAAAATAACCCATTTGGAAATAAGAAAAAGTAAAGTTGCCTTTCCCATCTCTTATAGATGACTACAATATAAGGTATTTACAAAGAAGACCTATTTTCATATTTGCCTTGACTGTTTCATTTGCTCTCTCTATGACATCATAAAATTAACTCATTATTGCCTTTTCATCACTAGCAGCCAAATGAAGTACCCTCACTAAAGGCTCACAAACTCAGATGACAAATTAACATTGAGACTAGAATTCTATATCTTCAAGTATAATTCTAGAAACCTCCAATCTAATTGGACCTAGCATGCTGAGGTATAACTCACTTATCACTTCTAAACATTTGTCCCAACTCCTTCTTCATCATAACAAAACATTGAAGTGATTAAAATTTTGTTACACATCTTTTAACAATAGGACAACACAACTTCTTACCATATATTGGTGAAATTCTTTCT
>JAOSBN010000178.1:10609895-10620813 GCA_027563595.1 Erythroxylum suave | reverse complement strand
TTCTTACCATATATTGGTGAAATTCTTTCTCATTAAGTTCAAGACATATGCACGATTATAGATAAACTTGATCATCTTTTTTGCTTTCTGCACAGTCTCATCAATAATAGGAAAATTCTTAGCATCTCCTATATTTTTCAGCATTAAGTCAATGAAATTTGCAACACAAGGAGTCCAAAAAAGGAATTCTACTTGCTTTGTAATCTTCTTCCAGCTACTTTATAGTAGAATCATTGTCAGTAATGAACTGAACAATATTTTCTAGCCTTACTTCATTCACAAATTCATCGAATATTTTAAGTAAAATATTAACATTCCTAGCAAGGCCAAATGTATTATTAAACTTAAAAAACATTGAGTCATTTGTAGAATAAACCAAAAAATTAATAATAAACTCATATTCTTTATTTGTCTACCATCACACATGATTAAACACCCATAAGTAGCCCAACTCATTCTTCTTTCATCCAAATAACTTTTAATTTCTTAAATAGGGCTACTCAATTATTCGAAGGAACTTTGTATCCCAAACTGTAAGAGGTTATAACATCTACCATACGTTGTTAATAATAAGACTGGAAAACATTGAATGTTATAAATCATACCATCATCTAGTAATTGTCATATCTACATCATAAGTCACTTCTCTTAATTATAAGGCAATAAAAATTGAACGCTAAGCTCTAGGAGTTGTTTTTTATGCAAAAAAAATCGACACCTGCCTTCTTCTTTTCTTAACATCAGGCCCAGATGTAACATTCACTTCTAGTTGGGTAGTAATACTACCACCTTTAACATTTCCACTATCATCCTGAATACCAATAAGAGAAATTCCACTACTAATTTCATAATTCAATCTCTCCCTTCTGTCTTTCTCGTGTTGATACTTTTCAAGCAAAGTTCTTAATTGTCATTTCACATCATGACTCACCTTTTTACAAGGTTTCACATCTCCTTTAGCCCCAACTAAATGCTTCTTTAATCTAGTGATTCCTATACCTTGCAAATGCTTGTTACAAAATAAGGGAAAGATATGATTCTTCATACTAGGGACCAATGCAGCGTGAACCTAAATTGGATCATTGTATCTTTATGAAACAATTGAATTACTAAAAGACTTAAACTTCCTTCCATTGATCTATGAAAATAAATAAACATGAATATCAAAGTAAAGAACACATAATTTCATTATCAACTACTATAACAAAATATGTATTGTTTAACTCAAAAATCCAAACAAACTTACACAATACACATATACATCTTATATAATATAACTCGTTTGTATGATTACATTATACACAATTCAATTTCATCCTGCATAATTAACTAATAAGTTTAAAATCAGCAATTCAAGTATTTAACATACACAATTACACAATGCACATATATGTCTTATACAATGTAACTCATTTTATATGATTACATCATTCAATCATAAACTAAAAACATACACTTACAACTATAATATCTTTAACTTCAACCATAACTCACAACCATAATTTTACAACTTACTTTGCTAATCTTATAATTCAACTATAAATTAATATGCTTTGTTTACTCATATAATTCAATTTATAATGCTTATAATTAGTTTGTTTTCTCAACTAATTTAATTAACATTGTTACTAAAATCCTAATTACCAACTTTAATTTAACAATCTTTCATTCACCAATTTTAATCAAATTCTTAGTTTCTTACCTAAATTTTCCAATGCATTAATTTTCTTTTATAAATTGACAATGTCTAAATTATATTAAAATTAAACCAACTCATAATGACAATTCTAAGTTTCAAATCCAAATTTTCTAATGCATTAATTTTCTTCATAAATTGACAATGTCTAAATTACATTAAATTAAACCAACTCACACAAACAATTCCAAGTTTCAATTCTAAATTTTCCAATGCATAAATTTTCTTTATAAATTGACAATGCCTAAATTATATCGAAATTGATCCAATTCACACAAACAGTTTCAACTTTCAAACCTAAATTTGCTAACTCACACAAACAATTCCAACAAATCCAATAATTACAACCATCAGAAAACACACATACGCAACTAAATATAATGCAATTGTAATTCAGAGCACATACGCACCTAAAAAAAATCAGAAAATGCAATTAAGAGTTGAGTCAATTCAGTTCAGTTCAAATCAGGTCAGGTTTGGATCTGGATCTGAAAATTTGAAATTTCATATCTATAGATTCTGCACTCTACACTCTACAGTCACATTGGACAATGGAGAGCAGATGACTGGAACTTGGAAGCAATGACTAGAGAGCGGTTGGGCAGTGGGTGGCTGGTGGTGAACATAGGAGTGAAGATACGATGTGTGTTGTGCGTGTGTGAGTCGTGACTGTGAGGAAGAGATGATGGTGGAGATGTGGGGTAGCGCCAAGTGTGTTGTGGAGAGCCGCCAAAAAGGGGAGCTAAGAGAGAAAGAGGGAGAGAGAAAGGAAAAGAGAGAGTTGCAAAAGAATCGGGAGATTGTTAAGTTTGTTTATTTACAAAATGGTCCTTCAACTTTCTAAAATTTACAATAATGATCAGTATTTAGCTAATATTTTAAATACTTGCTAGCACTAACCAAAATCATTGGTACTGACCGGTACTAATGAGGTTAGTTTCGTACCAGTTTTCAACCAATACGATACAGTCGGTACGATACGAATATATAAACTTTGTGATTGTAGATATTGTTAGAGGTTGAACACTTATACGGCTAAGGTGGTTAAGAGAAACCAATTTTTAGAAAGAGCTCGAGAGAAATGACAAAAAAATCAAGCATCAGAATAAGGTTCAAATTATGATTCTTGTTTTATTATGCTTTATGTGTTAATCATTTTATAGAATTTTAGTAATCTTGGCTTTTGAAAAATCATACAAAATGGTTTTGTAATTATTCTGTTGCTTGTGAGATTAAATCTCACCCTGATTTTCTAATAGTAGTATCAGAGTTGACTTCAATTCTGCAACTTGATTAGAGTGTTTGATTGTTATTGATTACAATTTTGGAAATTGAATTTCAATTGATGCAAACCTTAAAATCCGATTTGACTGAAATGCAAATATTAAAATATGAAAATTTTATAACTAAAATCATAAACCCTAATTCTTAAAAAACAAAGAAAACAAAGTGGGAGTATAGTTGTACTCTTCGGAGAGAGTATGTAAAGACATACTACTCATAGAGAGAACAGTAATTCATATTTTCAATTATTAAAAATATAATTATCCAAGAAAAATCATATTGAATATACAAATGTAATAAGTTAATTATAGAAATTAAATCTATAAAGACTAATTGAAAATGTTAACCTATTCTACTCCGAATACATAAATAATGTACTAAAGATGTTTAGTATTTGACATATCTAATACTTGTGAATTACTAAAGATATTTATTATTCTATGTATGAGTTGATATTTGACTTTATATATGGATATTAACTTTAGAAGTAAATCCTAATTAAGGTATATTTTACTTAGAAGAATATTATTTTGATATTGAAGAGGTTATAATGTAGCATTAATTGTTAATTAAGTTATACTATATTTTTTATTTAGTGGAAATGATTATTTGGATCAATAATTTCTTTAATAAAATTGGTATATTTCCTTGAATTGTTTGTACAGTAATGTATTGTAGAACATTAGAGTCATTGGGCATGCAAAAGGAGCTAAGATCTTATCAAAGATCCAAGTATGTATTTAGACAGTTTCTCCTAATTATAGTGATAATTAAGAAGAAAGTTGTAAGATTTAAACAAATGCTTACTATAGAGAATCTTGTAGAATTCTTTCACTAAACCACTATCTCAGCAGTAGCATAATTATCATATGATGATATGGTATAAGATACTTAAATAATTGGCTTAGTGCAAATGGGAGATTATTGGTTTATGCCCCATAACCAATCGGTTAGTTATAGTTTAGTGATATAATTATTTAAATGCATTATTTAACTTATATTCCTACCATTGGTGGGATCATTTCTCATTAAATTCAAGACTTATGAACGATTAAGGAGTCCAATAAAAAGAACTATACTTGCTTTGTAATATTCTTCCAGGCATTTTATTAGCAGAATCATTGTTAATAATGAATTAAACAATATTTTCAGGCTCAACTTCATTCACAACTTCATCAAATATTTTAAATAGAGTATCAACATTTCTAACAAGGCCAGCTGTATAAATAGATTTAAAAAAACATTGTCCCTTTTGCAAAATAAACTAAAAAATTAATAATAAGTTCATGTCTTCTATTTGTCAACTATCATACACTATTGACAACCTAAAAGTAGCCCATGCCATTCTTCTTTCATCCAAGCATCTTTTAATTTCAAAAGTTTAATTATGTAATCATCAATTGAAGGAGCTTTGTATCTCAACTATAAGGCTATGTTTGGTTGGGTGGTTATTAATGTAATGGAATGGAATATAAAATTATTCCACTGTTTAGGAAGAGGGTTTATAATGGAATGCAATGGAATATGATGGAAGGGGAGGGTTTCACATTATATAACATTCCATCCTAAATAGTAAAAATAAGTTACCTCCGATTTGGGAGGTTTAGAATGGAATGTAAAATAATAAACAACATTTCAGTATATTACATTATGAACCCTTCTTCCAAATATCATTTCATTATATTACATTATGAACCCTTGCATCCCTCCTAAACAACAATTTTATAATATTACATCCATTTTCATTCCATTCCATTCTATTCCATTACATTAAAAACCTTACGTCCAACCAAACACAACATAAGAGGTAATAACATCTACCATAGGCTGATAATAATAAGATTGGGAAGCTTTGAATGCTATATTTAAATCTTGTTAGCCATATCCACATTATGACTCGCTTCTCTATATTGTAAGGCACTACAAATTGAAGGATGAGTTATAGGAGTTGTTCGTGGTGTTAAAAAATTTGTCTTCTACTTTTCCTAACATCAATTGCAACGTTCCCTTCTTATTGAGTAGGAATACTACTACCTTTAACATTCCCACTATCATCCTGAGCACCAATAAAAGAACTTCCACTACCAATTTTGTAATTCAATCTTTGTCTTTTATCTTTCTCATGCTGATACTCTTTAAGTAAAGTCTTCATTGTCATTTCACATCATAGCTAACTTTGTTTAAAGGCTATACATCAATTTTGACCCCAACTAAATGCTTTTTTAATATGGTGATTCATACATCTTTCAAATGCTTATTATAAAAACAAACTAATAGTATGATTCTTCATTTTTGGAACCAATCTAGCATGAGCCTAGGTTGGATTATTGAATCTTCCTGAAGTGGTTGAATTATCAAGAGTACCTAAACTTTCTTCTATTTATTTTTAAAAATAAATGAAGACATGTATTAAAATAAAATTAATAAATTCATATACTATTTTCTACTATGTATTTAACTACCCATAAAATAAGATGATGAATGCGTATTTACTACTCATAGTCATAAAATAAGTTTAGTATTTGTAAATTTATTTCCTAACAATAATAAACAATATAAAAATGCAAACATTTAATTTTCTTAACTTAATTAAATATATTAAATGATTTAATTTTATATTAAATCTTATATTTAAATGATTAATCATATGTTAAATACTTAATGCATACAAATTAACAACTTAATGCATAAATTTTGATCTCATTTTTAAGATTATTAAAATAACAAATAATATGATATATTATTGAATTATATACAATTCACAAATCACAATACTTAAATATTCTTCCATAATTCATGCACAATATTATTTTGATCTTATTTCTTCATAAATTCACAATGCTTAGATGTTATTGAAATTGAGAGAAGTTGCATAAACAATTCCAACTTTCCAACCCAAATTGCCTAATGCATATTTTAAAAATCATTCACAAAAATACACATCATAACCAAAACACAATGCAATTGTAATTCAAGGTAGAAACAAGCAATTTAAAACACACAAAAAAATCAAAAATTCAGAGTTAGGTTGGGTCAAGTCAGGTTTGGCTAGTCCAGATCTAAAACATAGAAATCCTTATTTCTACTGCAATCTTTCTAGGGAGTAGCTGGTAATGACAGTTACGAATGGGTGGAGAGACCAAGCTTAGGCAGGTAGTCAGACCAGAGGTGGAGGGTAGAGTGCAATGTTGGGCAGGTTCGACAGTGGAGTGTGGCGTGGTGCGATAGCAATGCCTGCTGGTGATGGTACAATTGCAATGGGTGACTAGCAACAACGAGCAATGGAGGGAAGAAGAATGAACAATGAAAATGGGTAGAGAGGAGGAAGAGTAAGCAGAAATGAACATGAAAATGTCTAGTTTGCATGAGGTTGTTTTGTTTTGATTAATTTTTTTAATTTGATCCCTAAAGATTTAAAATTCGGTAGTGATTAGTACCAAAGGCCGATATTAAACACCAAAACTATATCATTTTTTTCGGCAATACTATGGTATGAAATCTATATCACTGCTTGTAGGTCTAGTTTAATCAAAGTTGCGAATACCGTACCAGACTTGGTATCGGATTAAGTTTTGGTACGGCACTGGTCAATACTGGATACTGTTTTTGGTACTTTTTTAAATTTATAAAATAATCCCTGAATTTTTTTAAAATTGGAAAATAATCCATTGGTATAATGTACTGTCGTACTGTATACTTTATAAGTTTACATCAAGCCTGTCTCCAACAATCATAACAATAAATAATAATCACAATTAATATTAAATAACAATAATTTTTAAATATTTCACATATAAATAATAAACACAATTAATATGAAAAAAAGATCATCATCATCATACAAATATAAAATTAAGAATAATACAGAGTATTTAAAATATTACAATAATACAATTTCATCATTTTAATAAATAATAATTACATCAAAACTTCCAATAAAAAGAATAATAAATATCACCATTACAATTTACAATAAGAGTCCGTGATGAGGAAATAATGAAGTAGAAGTTAAACCTAAAACAAAAATATTTACAATTACATTACATATATAGAATTTAAGATAAACATCAAATAAAATTAAAAGAAGAGGAAAAACAAAAACTTGGAATAAAATTCAATCGTCTACGGGAAGATACCTGTTATAACTACACTGACCCTAGTTATCAATGGTACAAAATCATCATCATTGAGAGGAGCTTCATCATCATTATCATTCAAATTTAATGCATCAAATGACAGGTGAATGCTTTCCCATCCAAGATTATCTTCCAAGTCATTAACATTAACCACATTCAATTCTTTAGAAACCCAATTTACCAAAAAATCAATATTATCAATTGGTGATTGGATCACTTGAACTACTTATTCTATTAAGACTCCTAGTAAACAATAAAATTTAATTTTTAGAAAACTATAAGAAATTATATCAAAATTAATAATGATAATAACATACCTTTTTTGAAGCTTTAAATTGTAACGAATAAAAACCAAGTCATTTAACCTCTTATGCTCCAATCTACTCTTTTTCTTGTAGTGGAAAAATTCAAATGTGCTCCATTTTTATCCACAGCCTGTTGCACTCACACAATGACTTTAAAATCCAAAATACAAACCTTTTCAATAATGGAACGACATTTTTGAATTGACCCTATTAAGAAACTCTAACAAAAGTAACGTTATAAACAAAATAAAGTGTTAATTAATTTCAACAAATAAAAACAGAATCAACTAATACCTAGAGAAAGTTTTTCTCTTTATCGAATAGCAATTGACATTTCAAAATCCCCATAAGACAACTTATAAAGCTCCATTTCTGAGCTTAAGAGATCTTTTATTGCTTCAATGCTAGCAATTGTTGTAATAGTTAAAAGCATTCCTCTATTAACTTCAGCTTGCTTAGTAAGATCTAGTCTAAAATGCCCCAACTGCAAACAATGGAGAAGAAAACCGTCTTTCCCTTCTCTCATTAATGATTGATAGATATGGTGTATAAAGAAGGCCTATGTTTCAAATTGGCCTTGATTGCTTCTGTCACTCTCTCCATGGCATCAAAAAAATAACACATTGCTTGCTTTTCTTCACTATCAGTCAAGTGAAGCACCCTTATAAAAAGCTCACAAACTCGAGCAACAAATTGGCATTGAGACCAAAATTCTCTATCTTCTAGTATAATTTTACAAACCCCCACTCCAACATTAGACCTAGCATGCTAAGATGCAATCTACTTATCACTTGTAAGCATTTATCTCAACTCTTTCATCATCGTAACAAAAGACTGAAGTGATAAGAAATTTGTTGCAAATCTTGTCACACTAAGATGAAACAAATTCCTACCATTGGTAAATTCCTTTCTCATCAAATTCAATACCTATACACGATTATAGATGCACTTTGCTACCTTTTTGGCTTTCTGCATAATCTTATCAATAACAGGAAAACACCTAGGATCCCCTATATTCTCTAGCATTAGGTCAATGCAATGTGCAAAACAAGGAGTCCCAAAAAAGAATTATATGTATTCTGCAACCTTTTCCTACTGCTTTATAAGCAGAATCATTGTCAATAATAAACTAAACAATGTTTTCTGGCCTACTTCATTCACAACTTCATCAAATATCACAAACAAAGTTTCATTATTCCTAATAATGCCAGATGCATCAATATATTTCAAAAAAATAGAGTCATTTGTAGGATATACCAAAAAATCAATAATAGGCTTTTGTCTCCTCTTTATCTAACCATCACACATGATTGAACATCCATAAGTAGCCCAATTAACTTTTCTTTTTGCCAAATAACTTCTAATTTCATAAACAGAACAACTCAAAAGTTTACCTCTTAAGTCATCAATTGAAGGACTTTTGTATCCCAGACCATAAGAGGCTATTACATCCATCATAGGTTGATAATAATAAGACAGAGAAGCATTAAATGACGAACCTGTATGATACCACCATCTAGCTACTGCCATATTGACATTATGAGTCGCATCTCTTGATTACATTGCATTATGAATTGAAGGCTGGGCTCCAGGAGTTGTTTGTGGTGCAAAAACACTAGTTTGCCTTCTTCTCTTCCTCACATCAAGTTCAGGTACTTCTTCAAGGACCTAGGACGGAACACTACTACCACTACCACTACCACCTTCAACATTTCCTCAATCACCATGGAAACTAGAAAACGAACTTCCAATACCAATTTCAAAATTCAACCTTTCCCTTCTATCTTTCTCATGTTGATATTCTTCAAGCAATGTTTTCATTAGCCACTTCACATCATGGCTTACTTTTTTATAGGATTCTAAATCTACTTTAACCCCAAGTAATGCTTCTTCAATCAGGTGATTCCTCCACCTTTCAAATGCTTGTTACAAAACAAGCAAATTGTATGATTCTTCATACCTAGGAACAATGTAGCATGAGCTCAAACTAGATCATTGTATCTTCCTGAAGCAGTTTGATCAGAAGTAGTTTAACTTCCTTCCATTTATCTGTAACAAAAAAATTAAGATATTAGTTTTATAAGAAATTAATCCTTTAGTAGTTTCATCAACAAAATTAGCAGTGCTAATGCTAAGTCCTTTATAAGGCAATGTAGCATAAATAATGTCTTTAACTCTTTATATTAACCCTAAAGTAATAAAGATGCATGAAACTAGAGTAAAATTCAGAAATAGATAGACTTTCATATTGGAGAGTAGTAAATTCATGCTAAATTTAAAATTGAAGTACAATTCAAATATTTAAGATGATGGCTCAACAAATCCAAAAATTCAAGTCATGACTTAAACATCCTTCACTTCACTTTCATCTTTATTCTTTTTTTTAGGAATACGATTATTGTCATTGGTATATCTTCATATATCCTTGCCTTTAATAAATATTTTGAAATATAATGCACAAGCGGAATAATTTTTTTCATTAAGATGAACTAAAAGACTTTCACACTTATTCGTAAAGTTAATGTTAAAGTACTATAAATGAGATAAAAATGGAATAATAAGAAAATTAGATTTTGAATATGTAAAGACTATGAGATGGACTAATTTTAGGATAAAAAGGTTGATATGCAAGAGATTTGAACCCTTAAAGAGATGGACTAATTTTGGGATAAAAATTAAAGACAACTTAGAGATATGGAATAAACAATTACAAAAGTTCCTATTCGATTTTTCCACAAGACCAAAACTGAATTATTATTATACTCAATTAATTATTTACCCAATATCCAAATACCATTTAAATAATTTCAAGATTATGTCAATTAATAATTTATTTGAATTCTTTCCAATTTACATTCTTGGTAGTTTTAAGTTAAGTTGAAACTTTAAAGCCTTTCTAACTTTTAAATCGTATGTCATAAAGCCAAGTTGAAAATTGAAAGCCTTTATAACTTTTAATGCATGCCGTGAATGACCAAAAAATTTAACACAAATCAAGTCATCAATTATCAATTAACTAAACCACAAATGAACCAAAACCATACTCCTTTCATTCAATTCAACTGCAATTCTAATTCATTATCCAACTCTAACCAACGACACACAAATGCTTCACAATTTCATTCCAACTTCCCATTCACAATCACAACATAAATGCAATTAACCAGAAAAAATTCTAACAGAATGTGAAAACACACCCAAACATAAATTCACAATCAGTGATTGGGTATTATTCTAGATTGGGTCAGAATTGGATTAGATCTAGGTGCTATTTTTAGATCCAACAGCTGCAGATGCGTGGGCAACGGAAGAGAGTAGATGATGGTGGCGTGGTGCATTGGTGATCCTCGTGGAGGACAGTCGAAGGCTGATGGAGGTCTGGATGAGGCTTAGTGGTGACGGGTTTGCATGGTGGAGGAAGTGTTGGACCCCAAAACTTTTCTTGGAAATTAGAACTATTATATGAGAAAATGTTGGAAGTTAAAAGCTGAAAAATG